>CM047428.1:52698411-52765567 GCA_026168455.1 Theocolax elegans | reverse complement strand
GATAAAATTGATCAAATATGTTTTATATTGTATACGGTTTACAATATAAAAATCGATTACTTTAAAACAGTTCAATAGTACAAATCTCATAAAAACCTATAAGAAGTAGTAGGTAATTCGTGGAGCTGATTTGTAAATCGCGTATAAAAATGTATAGTAACTTTGTAATATTTTATGTGCATGATCCTATATGGATTGATAAAACGTAATTAGACGTACATTCGTAATTGATTATAAGATTGTATAGAATAAAATTTTTTATTTATTTATTATTCAGTATAAAAAATGGTAAACTCTTTGTTCATCTTATTAGTATAGAAACATATAGGTAAATTATTTAAAATAAATTTCAATATGATATATCCCATAAAATTTTATAAAATCTTATAGAATTTTTATTTCAACGTTTTTCCATTTTTAACGATTGTGCCGTTTCTTATAAAATCTTATAGAAAAAATAATTCACATAGAAACTTATAAACATTGTATTAGATTTAGCATATAAAATTTTATAAAAATATTAAATCTCTATACGAAGTAACTGATAACTTTTTATAAATCATATTTTGTATAATTTTTTATAGGATATCTAGGGTGCAGATACCACATAAAATATTATTGAATATTTTTTTTATAAGTTTTTATGGGGCTTTTTCAACCGGGAATACTTTATCAATGCAGACAAAATTTACTTCTAATAAAACTGTACGTATTTGTGCAGTATATTAGAGTAAAAGGAATCATTTATTTATTAACTATTAAATTTGAATCGTATGGTAAAGTAGATTTCTACTTTACCAAACTCTACACTTGATAGTTACTTCGTTTAATATACTTGTATGTAAACGTCGAAAACCTCGCAATTATTGTTCTAGTTAAATTAAAATAAAATGTTTTTTTTTTGTAAAAATAATTTTAGAGAAAAAATGTCCATTAATGCTTACTTTATTCAATTATAACTTGCGAAAAAATTTTTTTTTGTTTTTCAAATTTTGGGATAATGTTTTATATAAGAAATACTTCTAAAAAAGTTAATAAAAAAAAATCGATTTTTTGAGCAGTTAACCCAGGCTTGACCCCTTAAACTATAATGTCGGTATTTAAGATTATTTTACTTTTACCTAATTATTTTATCATTCACTACTAATATTTACATTAATAAACATGATATAATATAATCTTTCTAAATGAAGATAAAATTACTCTATATAAAATAAAATAAACGTGTTATTAAAAATTTGAAAATGAATCTGATACATTCAAACTGCTATTGACTGTACTAGTGTAAAATGTATCAATCTATTAAATTCATCGTACTTTCGTTGATCTCCAAGAATGACTCGTTTCAATACATTTGATTGTCAAACTAAGTCAAATTTTAATCAAGTAGAATCCAATTTTTAATATAAAGACTTAAAATATGTATGAACTAGTTACGTAATTTGCAAAATCCAAATGTGAAGAAATATAACATAATAATGCAATTTTATTTAATTTACAAATTCCATGAATCCAATATTGAAATAGTTAAAGAATACTTAAAAATAAATAATTATCCTAGAGATTTTATTCATAATAATATACGAAAGAGGTTGGAAAAAATAAGACATAATGAAGAAAAAAGTACTAACAATCGTATTAATAATAATAAAAATTACATAACAACACTTTGTATTCCTTATATACCTGATTTTTATGAAAAAACCAAAAGTTCTTTGAAATATAGCAATATTAGAGTGGTACCATGGTTTAACAGTATCATTGTGAGAGGAAAAGATAAAAATTCCAGAGACTCCGAAACTAACGTAGTGTATAGAATAAAGTGTAAAGATTGTAATTCGGCATATATTGGAGAAACTAAACGACAGTTAAAATGTAGAATAAAGGAACATATCAAAAGGCGCGATAGCGCCTGACGCAAGTATAGGCGCGAGAGCCATTATATACAGCTAACTAGCCCCCCAGATTTTTACTTTTCTAATTATTACATTATGTATGTGTGCTATTGACCACGCATTACGTTCCTTATTTATTAATCTTTACTGTACAACAAGTTTTACACGAATTCATTTACGCACAATCAAGAAAATCAATGCCAAAGATATTGCTTGCTGATTTCCTTTCCTCAATTTTCGTCTTCTCCCTTTTGATATATATAGTCAACTTCAAACAAAATGAGATAGAGATAGTATAGGAAAGGCATGAGATAGAAAGAGAAACAATGCTTTCCAGCCCGTGAGAGAGCGCGTACAGAAGTAAAAACTTATAGAAGAAGTTCAAACGTGGCCACGAGAGGGAGCTAGTTTCAGGTGAATACTTTTGTCACAGTTGAATCATCTGGCTGATTTTGTGTGAAAAGTTATGAATTAAAATTATTAATTTACGTAATTATTTCCAATACCTCACATTATTCCGTTTCGGTATTTTTTATTGTAGTGCAATGCAGATACTATTGCAAGGTGAAGATTTCATATTCGCCCATATCCTATACTAGACCTTTGACATCTCGACGAGAGAAAGAGTGAGAGAGAGAGAGAGAGAAAGACAAACATTGATAAAATTCTAACCATCAAAACAATGTTTTCATTTCCATGCAAGCGATGGTATAACTTTTTTTAATCTTAAAATATAATATTAATAAGAATTGCACAAAAAATAAATTTATATTATTACATTATTTTAATTATATTTATTATATTATTAATTCATTTTATTTGTATAATTTGATGTGTTTGCTTTAAGTTTATATTATTTGAAGGGATTATGCTTGTATTTTTATAATGAATCCCTCATGATATCTCAATGTTTTCCACATTGACCAAAATAATTTAAAAAACAATAGATTTTAATTAAGTGGATGCTTGATCGTTCTCTATCCTAATTAAAATTACTGAATAATATCATTTTATTTTCTATATAAAACCAATATATGTGTTCGATACTTTGCCAAGTACATAATATTTAATAATTATATGGACTATAACATATGTAGTATGATATTCTTTCCAACGTTAAGTGAAATGATTGCTTAATAGTATTATATGTACTGACTTAAATAATTTAAAAGAATGTTGATAAGTTATTGTTCTCTTTACGTATATTTATTGAATACCTTTTTTAATATTTAAGTAAAATCAATGTGTCAGTTGTTTGGTAAGTGTAAAAGGCATTTAATAATTTTGTAACTTTCACATGCCTATAAAATGTTTGATAGTGACACTAAGTAACATATATAGTTAAGTAATTAAATAAAATTTCTTGTGTTGTACTAAAATTATAATATTAAATTGTACTGTTGTCATTAATTATTATAGTAACCCAATAATATAGAATTTAATTTGTTACAAATAAATTTAGCTTAATTAAAACTATAAGTGTATCATATTAAATTCACTGAATAAGAAAGGGTTATTTTTAAAGTATATTAATTTTAAGCAAATAACGTCTCTGAAGTAAAAAATTATTAGTATAAAGTAAAATTAAAGCAAATTTGCTGTGAGGAACATTTTACCTTGTAAATATTATATGCTATATCACCAATAAACAATATAAATTATTATTTTAATCTAATACAGTTCCTAACATAGAGAACCCAGTATACTGCCTTGCGCTATTTTTTTAAATACAAGTTTTTATTAGTAGTTCTGTAAAATAATTATTATACCACTTCACTATGTATTTATAAAGATTCTACATACTTTTACCAATTAATTCATGTGCTTTAAAGATATATTTATTAATAATGAATTATAAATAATGAACAAAATACTTAAAAGTAACTGACAAACAAGACTCGTATAAAGCACAGTTGTAACTTTATAATGTATAATCTTGTTAATTGTAATTTTGACATACTTAATGATGTCTCATAATATTTTTTTCAAAACTTTATGTAATTTGCAGAATAAAGGTATTATACGTATAAAAGTTGACAATTTATATAAATGATTAAATATTTAGATTTCTTAAATATGCATGAATGTATTAGAGTAAAATTTATTGTACATTGCAGATAAATAAATAGAAATTTATTATTTCACTTAAGTAAGTATTTATAAACAATCTACATGATTTTACCAATTAATTAGTGTATTTTAAAAAATATATTTAATAATAATGAATTATAAATAATGAACAAAATACTTAAAAGTAATTGACAAACAAGACTCGTATGAAGCACACTTGTAACTTTATAATGTATAATCTTATTAATTCTAATTTTGACATACTTAATGATGTCTCATAATATTTTTTTGAAAACTTTATGGAATTTGCAGAATAAAGGTATTATAAAAGTTGACAATATTTATAAACGATTAAAAATTTAGATTTTTTAAATATGCATGAATGTATTAGAGTAAAATTTATTGCACATTGCAGATAAATAAATAGAAAAAGTAATGCTTATCAAATTACACAAATTAATAAAGTAATAATGTGGACTTTTATGAAAAGTAAAAATTAGAGAGCTATACTTGAGTGAAATACAGCATTTTAACACAATGAACTTTAAAATAAATTTGCAAACGTTCTTTTTGGATTTAACATGTATAACAAAAAAATCAATGGGAATTGTGCTACATACAAATAGTCTGGGAACTGAATGGGGGGAGGAGGTCATTGGAGGCCACAAATTTTGTTTTCATTTTTGGACAAAAAATTACCATTTTTAATTGTTTTTATTTTGTTGTACATTCATGCAATTGCCATTTGAATACAAATTACTTATCAAAAACACCTTCCAAGAAGGTGTCAAAACTCGCAAGTATTTTGTGTTAACACCTATATCCCCTATGGAAATATTAAATGTACAGAAACGTACCAAAACGTACGAAAATGTACAAAACCGTACAGAAATGTACAAAAATGTACAAAACTGTACATAAATGTTGAAATTCGGACACATTGTACGGTTTCGTACATTTCTGTACATTTTTGTACTGTTTTGTACATTTTCGTGTGTTTTGATACGTTTTTGTACGTTTTGGTACGTTTTGGTACGTTTTGGTACGTATTCGTACATTTTAGTACATTTTTGTACCTTTTCCTATGTTTGCTTACGTTTTCGTACATTATCCTACATTTTCTTACATTTAATAAATTTCTATAATATATTTAATTTAAATTAGATATATTATGGAAATTTATTAAATGTAAGCAAATGTAGGATAATGTACGAAAATGTAAGGAAACATAGGAAAATGTACAAAAATGTAAGGAAACATAGGAAAATGTACAAAAATGTACTAAAACGTACTAAAATGTACTAAAATGTACTAAAATGTACGAAAACGTACCAAAACGTGTAAAATAAATGTATGTACAAAAAGGTACACTTTTTTACATTTATTAACTTTTCCGTACGATTAACTACATTTATTTACTTTTCCATACGATTATCTACATTTAACAAAACTAGCCGCATGTGTTCGATAAGACAGTTATTTATTAAATAAACGTAGTAAAACGTACAGAAACGTACGAAACTGTAAAAAAATGTACGAATTGTCCGAATTTCAACATTTATGTACATTTTCGTACATTTTCGTACATTTTGGTACGTTTTCGTACATTTTCGTACGTTTATCATTTCCATTGGGGATGTAACTTATATTTAACATTTTATATATATAAAGTTTCTGCAATTAAAAGTACTTAAATCAAAGCGGTATATCGACAAGTATTTTGTAACAATGGCCAAAAAGAGCTAAAAATCTGTACATATTATTTTTAGAAAGTGTTTAATTTATAATTTTTGTAATTCGCACGTATGGGTGGATTCCAAACATATTTTCAAAATAATTATCCGGTAGTTAAATTAAAGAATTACTTAGTCCATTTTTTTAAAACCTTCAAGACGGCATAAATCCGCATAAGTATGGGTATTTTCCAATCACGGTTTTTAAATTTTTTTTCAATATTTCACATTTTTGCTAAAAATAATTTTTTTTTATAAATAAAATTTATCTAATAAATAACTTTAATTATTACTCCCAGCTTTTGTCTGTTTCTTTAAATTTTAATTAAATATTTTTTTTTATATTACAAATCTCCATATATGAAGCTTTTGATGCAATTGAAAGGACTGAAATCAAACTGGAATCGACAAGTATTTTGAATCTAACTCCCATATTTTCTCTACTTATTTATATTTTATTACACCTTTTTTATATATTCCATAATAGTTTTCTGCAATTGAAAATATTGAAATCAAAAACACCTTCCAAGAAGGTGTCAAAACTCGCAAGTATTTTGTGTTGACACCTTTTTTATATGTAACTTATATTTAACATTATGTATATATATATACAGTTTCTGCAATTGAAAGTACTGAAATCAAAGCGGAATCAACAAGTATTTATTTTTAAAAATACAAATATCTATTAAATTGAAAACAAACATTTTTTCAGAAAAGCATCCTACAAATTTACATTTCAATTCTAGTCCTGACATGTCCTACAAGCAATAAATAAATAATTTTTAATAATTTTATTAATTTCTGCAAAACTAATAAAAAATAAATTTCTGACTTTTTTATTCTCTTTAAATACACAATGTCTATCCTTCCCGTGTCTTACAGCAATAGATAAACAATTTTATATAATAATAATAATAATATTCATTTGTGCAAAATTAATTTCTGCAAAACTAATAAAAAAGTAATTTCTCTCTTTTTTATTCTCTTTAAATAAAATAATTCTTGCACCACCGTTGGTTAAGTATTTCAAAATTTTTTTATGATTTACTAATAAGGTAAATGTACCAATTACTGAACAGCTAAGGATATTAGACATTATGTTTAATGTATAGTTTGTTGAAAAATATACACAAAATTAAAAACTATTAGTTCTAATAAAAAGTATTTGCTTTATAGCGTGTGTTGCATTGCAAACGCACTAATCTTCATGTTTAATTTTCATAATATAAATGAAAATACAATTGATGACATTGAACCAATATCTGGACTAACAAAACGTGATTGTACCTCTGTCCGAATGCATACGTCCCAATAACTGTACGTAACTTTACCATGCTGTAAATGATAATTTAAAAAGCAACTGCACCATAATAAATAATTAATAAATACGTAAAATCTGTGCAGAGAATATAATTATTTATTAATTAATGTATAAAGTTTTTTACGAAGGAAAGTATATAAAGTAAAGTAAAGGTTAAATAAGAAAGGAGAACGCCAACGGAAAGCATTTGAAGTATATATCTATATACATTCAAAATTTGTATATATAGATATACTTGCAATGTTAAAAATGAAACTTTGTCGGTTAATTTTGGCTTTTCCTTTCATTTCCCGAAAATCATTTTTTTTGCAAATGAAATATCGCTAGTCAAAGTAAAAGATAAGGCATGATTTATACGTCTTGGAACGTCTTTATACTTATTGGCGGACTCCTTAAATTAAATACGTTTATTACAAAATTTTAACAAATTTAACAATGTATGAATGTTTCTGATTAATATTTACACACTTATATTAATATTAAATGAAAAAACTGAAACTGTTATTTTAATATGCAATAATTAATTATAAAATTTGTAGGTTAACTTTGTCTTATTCTAAATTTACTAATTTTTCTTACGTACAATGTATTAAATTAATATGAAAAACAACTACATACATTATAGTATAAATAAATATAACTGTAAAATAGTTAATACTTACTCAATTCTTTAATGAATAAATAATAATTTAGAACAAAAGTCGAGATCATGAGAAATTATTACACTGGTCAGTTACTAGGACAAACCTCGATAGAACGTAACAAATAATATAAACTATATTTTTAATAAAAAAAAGTATAAAGCAACAAAACATATTGTTTAATATTGATTATAGTACATTAAAAATTATGTTTATGCATTTTTTAGATGTTATAACTAATAAATATATCCCAAATCGCCTTACGCGTGCACGCGAATTTCTTAGCAAATCGTTCAGAAAATCCGTTATTTTAGTATTGTGAACATCATTAGTCAAATATTGATTTTTTATATAAATTAAAACAAAACCGACATAAAACTTTTTTTCGCTTAAGCTAACGAATGTTCAAAGTATTTAAATATATTAAATACGTTTATATGTCTGCTCTCATAATTTTGCAAAACGTAATTTTCCATTCGTGTCCAGCATCTGGGACTTGTCCAGTCATTGGTACTTTTACCTTATCCTCTTGTATACTGATGATAGTTTAAAAAAGTTGAAATAAAGCAATCTAATGTTTAAAACCTAATATTTCTAAATTGGAATTGAACGTGTCTATTCTTTTTCTAATCATAAATAGTTGTCAAGTGCGGATGCTTTGTTTAACTGCTGACGTCAAATAAAAATTAATCGCTGATACGATATATACAGGTCTCATGAGAAACATTAAGTCATATATATACTTAATCTTACCTTAAAATATTTATAAGCCCTTGATAGAAACATACATATGCAGTGTGTTATGCAGTTAGAATTAGACTTAACATACAAGAGAAAGAAAGCAATTCAACGAGTGGTGCAAGTATTATTTTATTTAAAGAGAATAAAAAAGAGAGAAATTACTTTTTTATTAGTTTTGCAGAAATTAATTTTGCACAAATGAATATTATTATTATTATTATATAAAATTGTTTATCTATTGCTGTAAGACACGGGAAGGATAGACATTGTGTATTTAAAGAGAATAAAAAAGTCAGAAATTTATTTATTTATTGCTTGTAGGACATGTCAGGACTATAATTGAAATGTAAATTTGTAGGATGCTTTTCTGAAAAAATGTTTGTTTTCAATTTAATAGATATTTGTATTTTTAAAAATAAATACTTGTTGATTCCGCTTTGATTTCAGTACTTTCTATTGCAGAACTTTTTTCTGGAGTTTAAGAAATATATGTAAATGTTTAATTAATCACAAATTTACAGTAATATATACAAAATACTTGTCGATTATACCGCTTTGATTTCAGTACTTTCAATTGCAGAAACTGTATATATATATACATAATGTTAAATATAAGTTACATATAAAAAAGGTGTCAACACAAAATACTTGCGAGTTTTGACACCTTCTTGGAAGGTGTTTTTGATTTCAATATTTCAATTGCAGAAAACTATTATGGAATATATAAAAAAGGTGTAATAAAATATAAATAAGTAGAGAAAATATGGGAGTTAGATTCAAAATACTTGTCGATTCCAGTTTGATTTCAGTCCTTTCAATTGCATCAAAAGCTTCATATATGGAGATTTGTAATATAAAAAAAAATATTTAATTAAAATTTAAAGAAACAGACAAAAGCTGGGAGTAATAATTAAAGTTATTTATTAGATAAATTTTATTTATAAAAAAAAATTATTTTTAGCAAAAATGTGAAATATTGAAAAAAAATTTAAAAACCGTGATTGGAAAATACCCATACTTATGCGGATTTATGCCGTCTTGAAGGTTTTAAAAAAATGGACTAAGTAATTCTTTAATTTAACTACCGGATAATTATTTTGAAAATATGTTTGGAATCCACCCATACGTGCGAATTACAAAAATTATAAATTAAACACTTTCTAAAAATAATATGTACAGATTTTTAGCTCTTTTTGGCCATTGTTACAAAATACTTGTCGATTATACCGCTTTGATTTAAGTACTTTTAATTGCAGAAACTTTATATATATAAAATGTTAAATATAAGTTACATATAGGTGTTAACACAAAATACTTGCGAGTTTTGACACCTTCTTGGAAGGTGTTTTTGATAAGTAATTTGTATTCAAATGGCAATTGCATGAATGTACAACAAAATAAAAACAATTAAAAATGGTAATTTTTTGTCCAAAAATGAAAACAAAATTTGTGGCCTCCAATGACCTCCTCCCCCCATTCAGTTCCCAGACTATTTGTATGTAGCACAATTCCCATTGATTTTTTTGTTATACATGTTAAATCCAAAAAGAACGTTTGCAAATTTATTTTAAAGTTCATTGTGTTAAAATGCTGTATTTCACTCAAGTATAGCTCTCTAATTTTTACTTTTCATAAAAGTCCACATTATTACTTTATTAATTTGTGTAATTTGATAAGCATTACTTTTTCTATTTATTTATCTGCAATGTGCAATAAATTTTACTCTAATACATTCATGCATATTTAAAAAATCTAAATTTTTAATCGTTTATAAATATTGTCAACTTTTATAATACCTTTATTCTGCAAATTCCATAAAGTTTTCAAAAAAATATTATGAGACATCATTAAGTATGTCAAAATTAGAATTAATAAGATTATACATTATAAAGTTACAAGTGTGCTTCATACGAGTCTTGTTTGTCAATTACTTTTAAGTATTTTGTTCATTATTTATAATTCATTATTATTAAATATATTTTTTAAAATACACTAATTAATTGGTAAAATCATGTAGATTGTTTATAAATACTTACTTAAGTGAAATAATAAATTTCTATTTATTTATCTGCAATGTACAATAAATTTTACTCTAATACATTCATGCATATTTAAGAAATCTAAATATTTAATCATTTATATAAATTGTCAACTTTTATACGTATAATACCTTTATTCTGCAAATTACATAAAGTTTTGAAAAAAATATTATGAGACATCATTAAGTATGTCAAAATTACAATTAACAAGATTATACATTATAAAGTTACAACTGTGCTTTATACGAGTCTTGTTTGTCAGTTACTTTTAAGTATTTTGTTCATTATTTATAATTCATTATTAATAAATATATCTTTAAAGCACATGAATTAATTGGTAAAAGTATGTAGAATCTTTATAAATACATAGTGAAGTGGTATAATAATTATTTTACAGAACTACTAATAAAACTTGTATTTAAAAAATAGCGCAAGGCAGTATACTGGGTTCTCTATGTTAGGAACTGTATTAGATTAAAATAATAATTTATATTGTTTCATTGGTGATATAGCATATAATATTTACAAGGTAAATGTTCCTCACAGCAAATTTGCTTTAATTTTACTTTATACTAATAATTTTTTACTTCAGAGACGTTATTTGCTTAAAATTAATATACTTTAAAAATAACCCTTTCTTATTCAGTGAATTTAATATGATACACTTATAGTTTTAATTAAGCTAAATTTATTTGTAACAAATTAAATTCTATATTATTGGGTTACTATAATAATAATGACAACAGTACAATTTAATATTATAATTTTAGTACAACACAAGAAATTTTATTTAATTACTTAACTATATATGTTACTTAGTGTCACTATCAAACATTTTATAGGCATGTGAAAGTTACAAAATTATTAAATGCCTTTTACACTTACCAAACAACTGACACATTGATTTTACTTAAATATTAAAAAAGGTATTCAATAAATATACGTAAAGAGAACAATAACTTATCAACATTCTTTTAAATTATTTAAGTCAGTACATATAATACTATTAAGCAATCATTTCACTTAACGTTGGAAAGAATATCATACTACATATGTTATAGTCCATATAATTATTAATATTATGTACTTGGCAAAGTATCGAACACATATATTGGTTTTATATAGAAAATAAAATGATATTATTCAGTAATTTTAATTAGGATAGAGAACGATCAAGCATCCACTTAATTAAAATCTATTGTTTTTTAAATTATTTTGGTCAATGTGGAAAACATTGAGATATCATGAGGGATTCATTATAAAATACAAGCATAATCCCTTCAAATAATATAAACTTAAAGCAAACACATCAAATTATACAAATAAAATGAATTAATAATATAATAAATATAATTAAAATAATGTAATAATATAAATTTATTTTTTGTGCAATTCTTATTAATATTATATTTTAAGATTAAAAAAGTTATACCATCGCTTGCATGGAAATGAAAACATTGTTTTGATGGTTAGAATTTTATCAATGTTTGTCTTTCTCTCTCTCTCTCTCTCACTCTTTCTCTCGTCGAGATGTCAAAGGTCTAGTATAGGATATGGGCGAATATGAAATCTTCACCTTGCAATAGTATCTGCATTGCACTACAATAAAAAATACCGAAACGGAATAATGTGAGGTATTGGAAATAATTACGTAAATTAATAATTTTAATTCATAACTTTTCACACAAAATCAGCCAGATGATTCAACTGTGACAAAAGTATTCACCTGAAACTAGCTCCCTCTCGTGGCCACGTTTGAACTTCTTCTATAAGTTTTTACTTCTGTACGCGCTCTCTCACGGGCTGGAAAGCATTGTTTCTCTTTCTATCTCATGCCTTTCCTATACTATCTCTATCTCATTTTGTTTGAAGTTGACTATATATATCAAAAGGGAGAAGACGAAAATTGAGGAAAGGAAATCAGCAAGCAATATCTTTGGCATTGATTTTCTTGATTGTGCGTAAATGAATTCGTGTAAAACTTGTTGTACAGTAAAGATTAATAAATAAGGAACGTAATGCGTGGTCAATAGCACACATACATATATGTAATAATGCAGCGGTTAGAAAAGTAAAATCTGGGGGGCTAGTTAGCTGTATATAATGGCTCTCGCGCCTATACTTGCGTCAGGCGCTATCGCGCCTTTTGATATGTTCCTTTATTCTACATTTAACTGTCGTTTAGTTTCTCCAATATATGCCGAATTACAATCTTTACACTTTATTCTATACACTACGTTAGTTTCGGAGTCTCTGGAATTTTTATCTTTTCCTCTCACAATGATACTGTTAAACCATGGTACCACTCTAATATTGCTATATTTCAAAGAATTAACTTTTGGTTTTTTCATAAAATCAGGTATATAAGGAATACAAAGTGTTTGTTATGTAATTTTTATTATTATTAATACGATTGTTAGTACTTTTTTCTTCATTATGTCTTATTTTTTCCAACCTCTTTCGTATATTATTATGAATAAAATCTCTAGATAATTATTTATTTTTAAGTATTCTTTAACTATTTCAAATTGGATTCATGGAATTTGTAAATTAAAAAATTGCATTATTATGTTATATTTCTTCACATTTGGATTTTGCAAATTACGTAACTAGTTCATACATATTTTAAGTCTTTATATTAAAAATTGGAATCTACTTGATTAAAATTTGACTTAGTTTGACAATCAAATGTATTGAAACGAGTCATTCTTGGAGATCAACGAAAGTACGATGAATTTAATAGATTGATACATTTTACACTAGTACAGTCAATAGCAGTTTGAATGTATCAGATTCATTTTCAAATTTTTAATAACACGTTTATTTTATTTTATATAGAGTAATTTTATCTTCATTTAGAAAGATTTATATATCATGTTTATTAATGTAAATATTAGTAGTGAATGATAAAATAATTAGGTAAAAGTAAAATAATCTTAAATACCGACATTATAGTTTAAGGGGTCAAGCCTGGGTTAACTGCTCAAAAATCGATTTTTTGAGCAGTTAACCCAGGCTTGACCCCTTAAACTATAATGTCGGTATTTAAGATTATTTTACTTTTACCTAATTATTTTATCATTCACTACTAATATTTACATTAATAAACATGATAATATAATCTTTCTAAATGAAGATAAAATTACTCTATATAAAATAAAATAAACGTGTTATTAAAAATTTGAAAATGAATCTGATACATTCAAACTGCTATTGACTGTACTAGTGTAAAATGTATCAATCTATTAAATTCATCGTACTTTCGTTGATCTCCAAGAATGACTCGTTTCAATACATTTGATTGTCAAACTAAGTCAAATTTTAATCAAGTAGATTCCAATTTTTAATATAAAGACTTAAAATATGTATGAACTAGTTACGTAATTTGCAAAATCCAAATGTGAAGAAATATAACATAATAATGCAATTTTATTTAATTTACAAATTCCATGAATCCAATATTGAAATAGTTAAAGAATACTTAAAAATAAATAATTATCCTAGAGATTTTATTCATAATAATATACGAAAGAGGTTGGAAAAAATAAGACATAATGAAGAAAAAAGTACTAACAATCGTATTAATAATAATAAAAATTACATAACAACACTTTGTATTCCTTATATACCTGATTTTTATGAAAAAACCAAAAGTTCTTTGAAATATAGCAATATTAGAGTGGTACCATGGTTTAACAGTATCATTGTGAGAGGAAAAGATAAAAATTCCAGAGACTCCGAAACTAACGTAGTGTATAGAATAAAGTGTAAAGATTGTAATTCGGCATATATTGGAGAAACTAAACGACAGTTAAAATGTAGAATAAAGGAACATATCAAAAGGCGCGATAGCGCCTGACGCAAGTATAGGCGCGAGAGCCATTATATACAGCTAACTAGCCCCCCAGATTTTTACTTTTCTAATTATTACATTATGTATGTGTGCTATTGACCACGCATTACGTTCCTTATTTATTAATCTTTACTGTACAACAAGTTTTACACGAATTCATTTACGCACAATCAAGAAAATCAATGCCAAAGATATTGCTTGCTGATTTCCTTTCCTCAATTTTCGTCTTCTCCCTTTTGATATATATAGTCAACTTCAAACAAAATGAGATAGAGATAGTATAGGAAAGGCATGAGATAGAAAGAGAAACAATGCTTTCCAGCCCGTGAGAGAGCGCGTACAGAAGTAAAAACTTATAGAAGAAGTTCAAACGTGGCCACGAGAGGGAGCTAGTTTCAGGTGAATACTTTTGTCACAGTTGAATCATCTGGCTGATTTTGTGTGAAAAGTTATGAATTAAAATTATTAATTTACGTAATTATTTCCAATACCTCACATTATTCCGTTTCGGTATTTTTTATTGTAGTGCAATGCAGATACTATTGCAAGGTGAAGATTTCATATTCGCCCATATCCTATACTAGACCTTTGACATCTCGACGAGAGAAAGAGTGAGAGGAGAGAGAGAGAGAAAGACAAACATGATAAAATTCTAACCATCAAACAATGTTTTCATTTCCATGCAAGCGATTGGTATAACTTTTTTTAATCTTAAAATATAATATTAATAAGAATTGCACAAAAAATAAATTTATATTATTACATTATTTTAATTATATTTATTATATTATTAATTCATTTTATTTGTATAATTTGATGTGTTTGCTTTAAGTTTATATTATTTGAAGGGACTTATGCTTGTATTTTTATAATGAATCCCTCATGATATCTCAATGTTTTCCACATTGACCAAAATAATTTAAAAAACAATAGATTTTAATTAAGTGGATGCTTGATCGTTCTCTATCCTAATTAAAATTACTGAATAATCATTTTATTTTCTATATAAAACCAATATATGTGTTCGATACTTTGCCAAGTACATAATATTTAATAATTATATGGACTATAACATATGTAGTATGATATTCTTTCCAACGTTAAGTGAAATGATTGCTTAATAGTATTATATGTACTGACTTAAATAATTTAAAAGAATGTTGATAAGTTATTGTTCTCTTTACGTATATTTATTGAATACCTTTTTTAATATTTAAGTAAAATCAATGTGTCAGTTGTTTGGTAAGTGTAAAAGGCATTTAATAATTTTGTAACTTTCACATGCCTATAAAATGTTTGATAGTGACACTAAGTAACATATATAGTTAAGTAATTAAATAAAATTTCTTGTGTTGTACTAAAATTATAATATTAATTGTACTGTTGTCATTAATTATTATAGTAAACCCAATAATATAGAATTTAATTGTTACAAATAAATTTAGCTTTAATTAAAACTATAAGTGTATCATATTAAATTCCATGAATAAGAAAGGGTTATTTTTAAAGTATATTAATTTTAAGCAATAACGTCTCTGAAGTAAAAAATTATTAGTATAAAGTAAAATTAAAGCAAATTTGCTGTGAGGAACATTTTACCTTGTAAAATATTATATGCTATATCACCAATGAAAACATATAAATTATTATTTTAATCTAATACAGTTCCTAACATAGAGAACCCAGTATACTGCCTTGCGCTATTTTTTTAAATACAAGTTTTTATTAGTAGTTCTGTAAAATAATTATTATACCACTTCACTATGTATTTATAAAGATTCTACATTACTTTTACCAATTAATCATGTGCTTTAAAGATATATTTATATAATGAATATAACTAATGACAAAATACTTAAAAGAACGACAAACAAGACTGCTATAAAGCACAGTGTAACTTTATAATGTATATCTTGTTAATTGTAATTTTGACATACTTAATGATGTCTCATAATATTTTTTTCAAAACTTTATGTATTTGCAGAATAAAGGTATTACTACGTATAAAAGTTGACAATTTATATAAATGATTAAATATTTAGATTTCTTAAATATGCATGAATGTATTAGAGTAAAATTTATTGTACATTGCAGATAAATAAATAGAAATTTATTATTTCACTTAAGTAAGTATTTATAAACAATCTACATGATTTTACCAATTAATTAGTGTATTTTAAAAAATATATTTAATAATAATGAATTATAAATAATGAACAAAATACTTAAAAGTAATTGACAAACAAGACTCGTATGAAGCACACTTGTAACTTTATAATGTATAATCTTATTAATTCTAATTTTGACATACTTAATGATGTCTCATAATATTTTTTTGAAAACTTTATGGAATTTGCAGAATAAAGGTATTATAAAAGTTGACAATTTATAAACGATTAAAAATTTAGATTTTTTAAATATGCATGAATGTATTAGAGTAAAATTTATTGCACATTGCAGATAAATAAATAGAAATTTATTATTTCACTTAAGTAAGTATTTATAAACAATCTACATGATTTTACCAATTAATTCATGTGCTTTAAAGATATATTTATTAATAATGAATTATAAATAATGAACAAAATACTTAAAAGTAATTGACAAACAAGACTCGTATAAAGCACAGTTGTAACTTTATAATGTATAATCTTATTAATTCTAATTTTGACATACTTAATGATGTCATAATATTTTTTTGAAAACTTTATGGAATTTGCAGAATAAAGGTATTATACGTATAAAAGTTGACAATATTTATAAACGATTAAAAATTTAGATTTTTTAAATATGCATGAATGTATTAGAGTAAAATTTATTGTACATTGCAGATAAATAAATAGAAATTTATTATTTCACTTAAGTAAGTATTTATAAACAATCTACATGATTTTACCAATTAATTAGTGTATTTTAAAAAATATTTAATAATAATGAATTATAAATAATGAACAAAATACTTAAAAGTAATTGACAAACAAGACTCGTATAAAGCACAGTTGTAACTTTATAATGTATAATCTTATTAATTCTAATTTTGACATACTTAATGATGTCATAATATTTTTTTCAAAACTTTATGTAA
Organism: Theocolax elegans; assembly: GCA_026168455.1. Lineage (NCBI taxonomy): Eukaryota > Metazoa > Arthropoda > Insecta > Hymenoptera > Cerocephalidae > Theocolax > Theocolax elegans. The sequence goes on along the minus strand of CM047428.1, from coordinate 52,748,189 downwards.
TTTGCAGAATAAAGGTATTATACGTATAAAAGTTGACAATATTTATAAACGATTAAAAATTTAGATTTTTTAAATATGCATGAATGTATTAGAGTAAAATTTATTGTACATTGCAGATAAATAAATAGAAATTTATTATTTCACTTAAGTAAGTATTTATAAACAATCTACATGATTTTACCAATTAATTAGTGTATTTTAAAAAATATATTTAATAATAATGAATTATAAATAATGAACAAAATACTTAAAAGTAATTGACAAACAAGACTCGTATAAAGCACAGTTGTAACTTTATAATGTATAATCTTATTAATTCTAATTTTGACATACTTAATGATGTCTCATAATATTTTTTTGAAAACTTTATGGAATTTGCAGAATAAAGGTATTATAAAAGTTGACAATATTTATAAACGATTAAAAATTTAGATTTTTTAAATATGCATGAATGTATTAGAGTAAAATTTATTGCACATTGCAGATAAATAAATAGAAATTTATTATTTCACTTAAGTAAGTATTTATAAACAATCTACATGATTTTACCAATTAATTAGTGTATTTTAAAAAATATATTTAATAATAATGAATTATAAATAATGAACAAAATACTTAAAAGTAACTGACAAACAAGACTCGTATGAAGCACACTTGTAACTTTATAATGTATAATCTTATTAATTCTAATTTTGACATACTTAATGATGTCATAATATTTTTTTGAAAACTTTATGGAATTTGCAGAATAAAGGTATTATAAAAGTTGACAATATTTATAAACGATTAAAAATTTAGATTTTTTAAATATGCATGAATGTATTAGAGTAAAATTTATTGTACATTGCAGATAAATAAATAGAAATTTATTATTTCACTTAAGTAAGTATTTATAAACAATCTACATGATTTTACCAATTAATTCATGTGCTTTAAAGATATATTTATTAATAATGAATTATAAATAATGAACAAAATACTTAAAAGTAATTGACAAACAAGACTCGTATAAAGCACAGTTGTAACTTTATAATGTATAATCTTGTTAATTGTAATTTTGACATACTTAATGATGTCATAATATTTTTTTGAAAACTTTATGGAATTTGCAGAATAAAGGTATTATAAAAGTTGACAATTTATATAAATGATTAAATATTTAGATTTCTTAAATATGCATGAATGTATTAGAGTAAAATTTATTGCACATTGCAGATAAATAAATAGAAATTTATTATTTCACTTAAGTAAGTATTTATAAACAATCTACATGATTTTACCAATTAATTCATGTGCTTTAAAGATATATTTATTAATAATGAATTATAAATAATGAACAAAATACTTAAAAGTAATTGACAAACAAGACTCGTATGAAGCACACTTGTAACTTTATAATGTATAATCTTATTAATTCTAATTTTGACATACTTAATGATGTCATAATATTTTTTTGAAAACTTTATGGAATTTGCAGAATAAAGGTATTATACGTATAAAAGTTGACAATATTTATAAACGATTAAAAATTTAGATTTTTTAAATATGCATGAATGTATTAGAGTAAAATTTATTGCACATTGCAGATAAATAAATAGAAATTTATTATTTCACTTAAGTAAGTATTTATAAACAATCTACATGATTTTACCAATTAATTAGTGTATTTTAAAAAATATATTTAATAATAATGAATTAAATAATGAACAAAATACTTAAAAGTAACTGACAAACAAGACTCGTATAAAGCACAGTTGTAACTTTATAATGTATAATCTTATTAATTCTAATTTTGACATACTTAATGATGTCTCATAATATTTTTTTGAAAACTTTATGGAATTTGCAGAATAAAGGTATTATACGTATAAAAGTTGACAATTTATATAAATGATTAAATATTTAGATTTCTTAAATATGCATGAATGTATTAGAGTAAAATTTATTGCACATTGCAGATAAATAAATAGAAATTTATTATTTCACTTAAGTAAGTATTTATAAACAATCTACATGATTTTACCAATTAATTAGTGTATTTTAAAAAATATATTTAATAATAATGAATTATAAATAATGAACAAAATACTTAAAAGTAACTGACAAACAAGACTCGTATAAAGCACAGTTGTAACTTTATAATGTATAATCTTATTAATTCTAATTTTGACATACTTAATGATGTCATAATATTTTTTTGAAAACTTTATGGAATTTGCAGAATAAAGGTATTATACGTATAAAAGTTGACAATATTTATAAACGATTAAAAATTTAGATTTTTTAAATATGCATGAATGTATTAGAGTAAAATTTATTGTACATTGCAGATAAATAAATAGAAATTTATTATTTCACTTAAGTAAGTATTTATAAACAATCTACATGATTTTACCAATTAATTAGTGTATTTTAAAAAATATTTAATAATAATGAATTATAAATAATGAACAAAATACTTAAAAGTAACTGACAAACAAGACTCGTATAAAGCACAGTTGTAACTTTATAATGTATAATCTTGTTAATTGTAATTTTGACATACTTAATGATGTCATAATATTTTTTTGAAAACTTTATGGAATTTGCAGAATAAAGGTATTATAAAAGTTGACAATTTATATAAATGATTAAATATTTAGATTTCTTAAATATGCATGAATGTATTAGAGTAAAATTTATTGCACATTGCAGATAAATAAATAGAAATTTATTATTTCACTTAAGTAAGTATTTATAAACAATCTACATGATTTTACCAATTAATTCATGTGCTTTAAAGATATATTTATTAATAATGAATTATAAATAATGAACAAAATACTTAAAAGTAATTGACAAACAAGACTCGTATAAAGCACAGTTGTAACTTTATAATGTATAATCTTATTAATTCTAATTTTGACATACTTAATGATGTCTCATAATATTTTTTTCAAAACTTTATGTAATTTGCAGAATAAAGGTATTATAAAAGTTGACAATTTATATAAATGATTAAATATTTAGATTTCTTAAATATGCATGAATGTATTAGAGTAAAATTTATTGTACATTGCAGATAAATAAATAGAAATTTATTATTTCACTTAAGTAAGTATTTATAAACAATCTACATGATTTTACCAATTAATTAGTGTATTTTAAAAAATATTTAATAATAATGAATTAAATAATGAACAAAATACTTAAAAGTAATTGACAAACAAGACTCGTATAAAGCACAGTTGTAACTTTATAATGTATAATCTTGTTAATTGTAATTTTGACATACTTAATGATGTCATAATATTTTTTTCAAAACTTTATGTAATTTGCAGAATAAAGGTATTATAAAAGTTGACAATTTATATAAATGATTAAATATTTAGATTTCTTAAATATGCATGAATGTATTAGAGTAAAATTTATTGTACATTGCAGATAAATAAATAGAAATTTATTATTTCACTTAAGTAAGTATTTATAAACAATCTACATGATTTTACCAATTAATTAGTGTATTTTAAAAAATATATTTAATAATAATGAATTATAAATAATGAACAAAATACTTAAAAGTAATTGACAAACAAGACTCGTATGAAGCACACTTGTAACTTTATAATGTATAATCTTATTAATTCTAATTTTGACATACTTAATGATGTCATAATATTTTTTTCAAAACTTTATGTAATTTGCAGAATAAAGGTATTATAAAAGTTGACAATTTATATAAATGATTAAATATTTAGATTTCTTAAATATGCATGAATGTATTAGAGTAAAATTTATTGTACATTGCAGATAAATAAATAGAAATTTATTATTTCACTTAAGTAAGTATTTATAAACAATCTACATGATTTTACCAATTAATTCATGTGCTTTAAAGATATATTTATTAATAATGAATTATAAATAATGAACAAAATACTTAAAAGTAACTGACAAACAAGACTCGTATGAAGCACACTTGTAACTTTATAATGTATAATCTTGTTAATTGTAATTTTGACATACTTAATGATGTCTCATAATATTTTTTTGAAAACTTTATGGAATTTGCAGAATAAAGGTATTATAAAAGTTGACAATTTATATAAATGATTAAATATTTAGATTTCTTAAATATGCATGAATGTATTAGAGTAAAATTTATTGTACATTGCAGATAAATAAATAGAAATTTATTATTTCACTTAAGTAAGTATTTATAAACAATCTACATGATTTTACCAATTAATTAGTGTATTTTAAAAAATATATTTAATAATAATGAATTATAAATAATGAACAAAATACTTAAAAGTAACTGACAAACAAGACTCGTATAAAGCACAGTTGTAACTTTATAATGTATAATCTTATTAATTCTAATTTTGACATACTTAATGATGTCATAATATTTTTTTCAAAACTTTATGTAATTTGCAGAATAAAGGTATTATAAAAGTTGACAATATTTATAAACGATTAAAAATTTAGATTTTTTAAATATGCATGAATGTATTAGAGTAAAATTTATTGCACATTGCAGATAAATAAATAGAAATTTATTATTTCACTTAAGTAAGTATTTATAAACAATCTACATGATTTTACCAATTAATTCATGTGCTTTAAAGATATATTTATTAATAATGAATTATAAATAATGAACAAAATACTTAAAAGTAATTGACAAACAAGACTCGTATGAAGCACACTTGTAACTTTATAATGTATAATCTTGTTAATTGTAATTTTGACATACTTAATGATGTCATAATATTTTTTTGAAAACTTTATGGAATTTGCAGAATAAAGGTATTATAAAAGTTGACAATATTTATAAACGATTAAAAATTTAGATTTTTTAAATATGCATGAATGTATTAGAGTAAAATTTATTGTACATTGCAGATAAATAAATAGAAATTTATTATTTCACTTAAGTAAGTATTTATAAACAATCTACATGATTTTACCAATTAATTAGTGTATTTTAAAAAATATTTAATAATAATGAATTAAATAATGAACAAAATACTTAAAAGTAACTGACAAACAAGACTCGTATGAAGCACACTTGTAACTTTATAATGTATAATCTTGTTAATTGTAATTTTGACATACTTAATGATGTCATAATATTTTTTTGAAAACTTTATGGAATTTGCAGAATAAAGGTATTATACGTATAAAAGTTGACAATATTTATAAACGATTAAAAATTTAGATTTTTTAAATATGCATGAATGTATTAGAGTAAAATTTATTGTACATTGCAGATAAATAAATAGAAATTTATTATTTCACTTAAGTAAGTATTTATAAACAATCTACATGATTTTACCAATTAATTAGTGTATTTTAAAAAATATATTTAATAATAATGAATTATAAATAATGAACAAAATACTTAAAAGTAATTGACAAACAAGACTCGTATAAAGCACAGTTGTAACTTTATAATGTATAATCTTGTTAATTGTAATTTTGACATACTTAATGATGTCCATAATATTTTTTTCAAAACTTTATGTAATTTGCAGAATAAAGGTATTATACGTATAAAAGTTGACAATATTTATAAACGATTAAAAATTTAGATTTTTTAAATATGCATGAATGTATTAGAGTAAAATTTATTGTACATTGCAGATAAATAAATAGAAATTTATTATTTCACTTAAGTAAGTATTTATAAACAATCTACATGATTTTACCAATTAATTAGTGTATTTTAAAAAATATTTAATAATAATGAATTAAATAATGAACAAAATACTTAAAAGTAATTGACAAACAAGACTCGTATGAAGCACACTTGTAACTTTATAATGTATAATCTTGTTAATTGTAATTTTGACATACTTAATGATGTCATAATATTTTTTTCAAAACTTTATGTAATTTGCAGAATAAAGGTATTATAAAAGTTGACAATATTTATAAACGATTAAAAATTTAGATTTTTTAAATATGCATGAATGTATTAGAGTAAAATTTATTGCACATTGCAGATAAATAAATAGAAATTTATTATTTCACTTAAGTAAGTATTTATAAACAATCTACATGATTTTACCAATTAATTAGTGTATTTTAAAAAATATATTTAATAATAATGAATTAAATAATGAACAAAATACTTAAAAGTAATTGACAAACAAGACTCGTATAAAGCACAGTTGTAACTTTATAATGTATAATCTTATTAATTCTAATTTTGACATACTTAATGATGTCCATAATATTTTTTTCAAAACTTTATGTAATTTGCAGAATAAAGGTATTATAAAAGTTGACAATTTATATAAATGATTAAATATTTAGATTTCTTAAATATGCATGAATGTATTAGAGTAAAATTTATTGTACATTGCAGATAAATAAATAGAAATTTATTATTTCACTTAAGTAAGTATTTATAAACAATCTACATGATTTTACCAATTAATTAGTGTATTTTAAAAAATATATTAATAATAATGAATTAAATAATGAACAAAATACTTAAAAGTAATTGACAAACAAGACTCGTATAAAGCACAGTTGTAACTTTATAATGTATAATCTTGTTAATTGTAATTTTGACATACTTAATGATGTCATAATATTTTTTTCAAAACTTTATGTAATTTGCAGAATAAAGGTATTATAAAAGTTGACAATATTTATAAACGATTAAAAATTTAGATTTTTTAAATATGCATGAATGTATTAGAGTAAAATTTATTGTACATTGCAGATAAATAAATAGAAATTTATTATTTCACTTAAGTAAGTATTTATAAACAATCTACATGATTTTACCAATTAATTAGTGTATTTTAAAAAATATATTTAATAATAATGAATTATAAATAATGAACAAAATACTTAAAAGTAATTGACAAACAAGACTCGTATAAAGCACAGTTGTAACTTTATAATGTATAATCTTATTAATTCTAATTTTGACATACTTAATGATGTCTCATAATATTTTTTTCAAAACTTTATGTAATTTGCAGAATAAAGGTATTATACGTATAAAAGTTGACAATATTTATAAACGATTAAAAATTTAGATTTTTTAAATATGCATGAATGTATTAGAGTAAAATTTATTGCACATTGCAGATAAATAAATAGAAATTTATTATTTCACTTAAGTAAGTATTTATAAACAATCTACATGATTTTACCAATTAATTAGTGTATTTTAAAAAATATTTAATAATAATGAATTATAAATAATGAACAAAATACTTAAAAGTAATTGACAAACAAGACTCGTATAAAGCACAGTTGTAACTTTATAATGTATAATCTTGTTAATTGTAATTTTGACATACTTAATGATGTCATAATATTTTTTTGAAAACTTTATGGAATTTGCAGAATAAAGGTATTATACGTATAAAAGTTGACAATATTTATAAACGATTAAAAATTTAGATTTTTTAAATATGCATGAATGTATTAGAGTAAAATTTATTGCACATTGCAGATAAATAAATAGAAATTTATTATTTCACTTAAGTAAGTATTTATAAAGATTCTACATACTTTTACCAATTAATTCATGTGCTTTAAAGATATATTTATTAATAATGAATTATAAATAATGAACAAAATACTTAAAAGTAACTGACAAACAAGACTCGTATAAAGCACAGTTGTAACTTTATAATGTATAATCTTGTTAATTGTAATTTTGACATACTTAATGATGTCTCATAATATTTTTTTCAAAACTTTATGTAATTTGCAGAATAAAGGTATTATACGTATAAAAGTTGACAATTTATATAAATGATTAAATATTTAGATTTCTTAAATATGCATGAATGTATTAGAGTAAAATTTATTGTACATTGCAGATAAATAAATAGAAATTTATTATTTCACTTAAGTAAGTATTTATAAACAATCTACATGATTTTACCAATTAATTAGTGTATTTTAAAAAATATATTTAATAATAATGAATTATAAATAATGAACAAAATACTTAAAAGTAATTGACAAACAAGACTCGTATGAAGCACACTTGTAACTTTATAATGTATAATCTTATTAATTCTAATTTTGACATACTTAATGATGTCTCATAATATTTTTTTGAAAACTTTATGGAATTTGCAGAATAAAGGTATTATAAAAGTTGACAATATTTATAAACGATTAAAAATTTAGATTTTTTAAATATGCATGAATGTATTAGAGTAAAATTTATTGCACATTGCAGATAAATAAATAGAAAAAGTAATGCTTATCAAATTACACAAATTAATAAAGTAATAATGTGGACTTTTATGAAAAGTAAAAATTAGAGAGCTATACTTGAGTGAAATACAGCATTTTAACACAATGAACTTTAAAATAAATTTGCAAACGTTCTTTTTGGATTTAACATGTATAACAAAAAAATCAATGGGAATTGTGCTACATACAAATAGTCTGGGAACTGAATGGGGGGAGGAGGTCATTGGAGGCCACAAATTTTGTTTTCATTTTTGGACAAAAAATTACCATTTTTAATTGTTTTTATTTTGTTGTACATTCATGCAATTGCCATTTGAATACAAATTACTTATCAAAAACACCTTCCAAGAAGGTGTCAAAACTCGCAAGTATTTTGTGTTAACACCTATATCCCCTATGGAAATATTAAATGTACAGAAACGTACCAAAACGTACGAAAATGTACAAAACCGTACAGAAATGTACAAAAATGTACAAAACTGTACATAAATGTTGAAATTCGGACACATTGTACGGTTTCGTACATTTCTGTACATTTTTGTACTGTTTTGTACATTTTCGTGTGTTTTGATACGTTTTTGTACGTTTTGGTACGTTTTGGTACGTTTTGGTACGTATTCGTACATTTTAGTACATTTTTGTACCTTTTCCTATGTTTGCTTACGTTTTCGTACATTATCCTACATTTTCTTACATTTAATAAATTTCTATAATATATTTAATTTAAATTAGATATATTATGGAAATTTATTAAATGTAAGCAAATGTAGGATAATGTACGAAAATGTAAGGAAACATAGGAAAATGTACAAAAATGTAAGGAAACATAGGAAAATGTACAAAAATGTACTAAAACGTACTAAAATGTACTAAAATGTACTAAAATGTACGAAAACGTACCAAAACGTGTAAAATAAATGTATGTACAAAAAGGTACACTTTTTTACATTTATTAACTTTTCCGTACGATTAACTACATTTATTTACTTTTCCATACGATTATCTACATTTAACAAAACTAGCCGCATGTGTTCGATAAGACAGTTATTTATTAAATGTACACTGAGAAAAAAATGTAGTTAAACAAGAAAATGCTTAGTTGCATCAACTAAATGATTGCATATATTAAATATTTTGTTGGATCAATCAAAAGACAATTGACTTAAGAAAATATTTTTTTCAGACAACCATACATGTACTTGAATAAATCAAATTCGTCACGTTTATTATAAGCAGCCACCCATGTATTTGATTCAACGAAACGTATGTTGATCGAACAAAACCATTTAGTTGATTCAACCAAACTGAGCAACTTGAATATACTGTTAACACTCAACTAAATATTTAATAAACTCAATTCAATATTTATTAAATCTAATTAAATATTTCATTGATCCAACGAAACCAATGTATCACGCCAACAAAACAATTTTCAGTAAAATATTTGGTATTTTTAAGAAAATAGTTACTCAAATCAAGAACATTCCATGATTAGATCAACTAAAACATTATTGATTTAAACATATATAAATTCAATGAAATATTTATCTCATTTAAGAAAATATTAATTCAACTTAAACAAACACGCGTTTGTTTCAACAAAATAGATTGTCCAACTCAGAAAAATTAATTTACTTCGTTCCGAATCTACACCAACCAAATATTTAATAATATAGATCAAATATTTAGTCAACCGAAGAAAATCTTTCGTTTGCCAAAGTAAAGCAAAGCGTAGAAACAACACAGGTATTTCCAACCAAATATTAACGAAATTTAGTAAAGTATTTGGTCCAACTTAGGAAATTATTTTGGTTGGATTGACAAGTTAAGTGGTTCGTATAAATTATATTTACTGATGACACATTTATTTGCCTCTACACAATCTTTATTTGTTTCAATAAAAGCGCTTCCTTACTGAAGTCTTTCAATTTTTGTTCATGGAAGTCACTGCCAACAAATACATATGTTATTGAAACATAACATAATTATTCCACTGAAACAAATCGCACGTATTAATCGTACATTTAAATAAGCACGTATTAATTCAACAAACTAACTTGGTTAACTTAAGAAATATCAATTACTTGATTACGAAACTGTATCAATCAAATATTTAGTCGATTGAAGAAAATATTTCGTTTACCTAACTAAATGAAAGCGTCGACAAAATACAGGTATTTTCAACCAAATATTAACTAAATTTAATAAAGTATTTAGTTCGAATTAAAAAATAATTTAGTTGGATTACCGTGAGAAAAAAATGTTGTTAAAACAAGAAAATGCTTAGTTAAATCAACTAAATGATTGCATATTTTAAATATTTTGTTGGACCAATCAAAAGAAAATTGTTTTAAGAAAATATTTATTTCAGACAACCATACATGTACTTGAATAAATCAAATTCGTCACGTTTATTACAAGCAGCCACCCATGTATTTGATTCAACGAAACGTATGTTGATCGAACAAAACCATTTAGTTGATTCAACCAAACTGAGCAACTTGAATGTACTGCTAACACTCAACTAAATATTTAATAAACTCAATTCAATGTGAAAAATAATTATTAGTCAAATTATTTTTCACATGTATTTGAATAATTCGAGCAAGCGCATTGTAACTGAGCAAAAAATATTCAGTTCATTTAAACGAAGTAATTAACTTGGATACTTCGCTAACGTTCAACTAAATATTTAATAAAATTTAGAAAATTTAATAGAATATTACATAAAATCAAGAACATTACTCAATTCGACCATCTATAATATTATTTGAAATAAATATGTAAATTTAATGAAATATTTATTTTACTAAAGAAAATATTAATTACACTTAAACAGCCACGCATCTGTTTCAACAAAATATTTTGGTAAATTCAACAACATTCGTTACAAATCTACATTAACTAAATATTAGATAATTTTGATTAGGTATCTAGTCAATCAAAGAAAAATATTTCGTTGATTTAAATGAATAAATTTGTCGATACCACAAAGCTATTTTGAACCAAATATTTACTGAATTAAAAAACATTTTTCGTCAACTTAAACAAATAATTTAGTTGGATTAAGGAAATAAGTTGATGATTTAAAGCATATTAATTGACCAAACATTTTTGTGACACAAGAAAATATTTAGTTGTTTCACTGATACCGTTTTTCCTTAATGAATTATAACTTTATGAAATATTTTTTTCCATCAATAATATAATTTGTAGTTATAAATAAATTTATGTTTAATAGCATATTAATTCAAGAATACATAGTCCTTACAAAAAGTTTTTCGACTAGTTTAATAAATATATTTAATTCAAATTTCGCGCTACTTCAACTTCTGCTTCTGCCGCTAGGTGGATCCACTTTTTTGATTAACTCGCAAATGACCAAATTTTTATTTGATTCGTATATAAGAAAGTTTTAGTAATATTAATTTATCGAAACCGTTTGTAAAATTATGTATGTGTATGCGTTGCGTGATGCGTTATAATATAAATGTAATAAGCGAAGAAATAAAGTGTGCGCCGATTATCAAGAAAATGTATTAATAAACTGTTAAGTGCCCAGACTGAAATGAGTGAACAGTATATATGCAGGTTTAAAATTATGAAATATGCAGTTGGTTTGAGTAAGTACTAAATCCAGTAAGATAATAAATTCAATTAAACATGCAATTGTATAGCGCAAAATATAATTTTATGCATTTAACATAATATTTAATTGCTTCCACAAAATATTTTGTTGGTATAAACCAGCTTTTGTTGGAAGAAGAAATCGTGGTATTGATTCAATTAAATTAAACGTTGGTTCAAGCAATCTTTTCTTCGTTCAATAAAATATGTGTTTCAAATTATATAGCGAAAAAGAAATGAATGAAATATTGAATTAGTGTAACTAAATATTTGGTTGTGTCTAACAAATATTTCATCGGTTTAAGAAAGTGTTGGTTGGAAGAAGAAATTGAGGTACTGACTCAATTCAATATAACGTTGGTTCCAGCAATCTTTTCTTCGTTCAATGAAATATTTGTTTGAAATTATATTGCGAAAAACAAATGAATGAAATATTCAATTAGTCTAACTAAATATTTGGTTGTGTCTAATAAATATTTCATCGGTTTAAGAAAGTGTTGGTTGAAAGAGGAAATTGAGGTACTGGCTCAATTTAATATAACGTTGGTTCAAGCGATCTTTTCTTCGTTCAATGAAATATTTGTTTCAAATTATATTGCGAAAAAGAAATGAATGAAATATTCAATTAGTCTAACTAAATATTTGGTTGTGTCTAATAAATATTTCATCGGTTTAAGAAAGTGTTGGTTGAAAGAAGAAATTGAGGTACTGACTCAATTTAATATAACGTTGGTTCAAGTAATCTTTTCTTCGTTCAATGAAATATTTGTTTCAAATTATATTGCGAAAAAGAAATGAATGAAATATTCAATTAGTCTAACTAAATATTTGGTTGTGTCTAATAAATATTTCATCGGTTTAAGAAAGTGTTGGTTGGAAGAAGAAATTGAGGTACTGACTCAATTTAATATAACGTTGGTTCAAGCCATCTTTTCTTCGTTCAATGAAATATTTGTTTCATATTATATTGCGAAAAAGAAATGAACGAAATATTCAATTAGTCTAACTAAATATTTGGTTGTGTCTAATAAATATTTCATCGGTTTAAGAAAGTGTTGGTTGAAAGAAGAAATTGAGGTACTGACTCAATTTAATATAACGTTGGTTCAAGCCATCTTTTCTTCGTTCAATGAAATATTTGTTTCATATTATATTGCGAAAAAGAAATGAACGAAATATTCAATTAGTCTAACTAAATATTTGGTTGTGTCTAATAAATATTTCATCGGTTTAAGAAAGTGTTGGTTGAAAGAAGAAATTGAGGTACTGACTCAATTTAATATAACGTTGGTTCAAGCAATCTTTTCTTCGTTCAATGAAATATTTGTTTCAAATTATATTGCGAAAAAGAAATGAATGAAATATTCAATTAGTCTAACTAAATATTTGGTTGTGTCTAATAAATATTTCATCGGTTTAAGAAAGTGTTGGTTGAAAGAAGAAATTGAGGTACTGGCTCAATTTAATATAACGTTGGTTCAAGCGATCTTTTCTTCGTTCAATGAAATATTTGTTTCAAATTATATTGCGAAAAAGAAATGAATGAAATATTCAATTAGTCTAACTAAATATTTGGTTGTGTCTAATAAATATTTCATCGGTTTAAGAAAGTGTTGGTTGAAAGAAGAAATTGAGGTACTGACTCAATTTAATATAACGTTGGTTCAAGCCATCTTTTCTTCGTTCAATGAAATATTTGTTTCAAATTATATTGCGAAAAAGAAATGAATGAAATATTCAATTAGTCTAACTAAATATTTGGTTGTGTCTAATAAATATTTCATCGGTTTAAGAAAGTGTTGGTAGGAAGAAGAAATTGTAGTTTTCATTCAACTAATTATTTGGTTGTATTAATTTCCTGCTTAATCAGAGTTACAAATCTTATGCTTCGTTTTACCAAATATTTATTTGAAGTAATTAAATATCTGTTTCGTTAAAAAAAATTATTTGTTTCTTCCAATGAAAGATTTTGTTCGCCGCCGGGAACTAAGCGCTTTCGTTGATCCAACCAAAACTTGATTAAATCAACGTAATATTTTTCTCAGTGTACGAAAACGTAGTAAAACGTACAGAAACGTACGAAACTGTAAAAAAATGTACGAATTGTCCGAATTTCAACATTTATGTACATTTTCGTACATTTTCGTACATTTTGGTACGTTTTCGTACATTTTCGTACGTTTATCATTTCCATTGGGGATGTAACTTATATTTAACATTTTATATATATAAAGTTTCTGCAATTAAAAGTACTTAAATCAAAGCGGTATAATCGACAAGTATTTTGTAACAATGGCCAAAAAGAGCTAAAAATCTGTACATATTATTTTTAGAAAGTGTTTAATTTATAATTTTTGTAATTCGCACGTATGGGTGGATTCCAAACATATTTTCAAAATAATTATCCGGTAGTTAAATTAAAGAATTACTTAGTCCATTTTTTTAAAACCTTCAAGACGGCATAAATCCGCATAAGTATGGGTATTTTCCAATCACGGTTTTTAAATTTTTTTTCAATATTTCACATTTTTGCTAAAAATAATTTTTTTTTATAAATAAAATTTATCTAATAAATAACTTTAATTATTACTCCCAGCTTTTGTCTGTTTCTTTAAATTTTAATTAAATATTTTTTTTTATATTACAAATCTCCATATATGAAGCTTTTGATGCAATTGAAAGGACTGAAATCAAACTGGAATCGACAAGTATTTTGAATCTAACTCCCATATTTTCTCTACTTATTTATATTTTATTACACCTTTTTTATATATTCCATAATAGTTTTCTGCAATTGAAAATATTGAAATCAAAAACACCTTCCAAGAAGGTGTCAAAACTCGCAAGTATTTTGTGTTGACACCTTTTTTATATGTAACTTATATTTAACATTATGTATATATATATACAGTTTCTGCAATTGAAAGTACTGAAATCAAAGCGGAATCAACAAGTATTTATTTTTAAAACTACAAATATCTATTAAATTGAAAACAAACATTTTTTCAGAAAAGCATCCTACAAATTTACATTTCAATTCTAGTCCTGACATGTCCTACAAGCAATAAATAAATAATTTTTTAATAATTTTATTAATTTCTGCAAAACTAATAAAAAATAAATTTCTGACTTTTTTATTCTCTTTAAATACACAATGTCTATCCTTCCCGTGTCTTACAGCAATAGATAAACAATTTTATATAATAATAATAATAATATTCATTTGTGCAAAATTAATTTCTGCAAAACTAATAAACAAGTAATTTCTCTCTTTTTTATTCTCTTTAAATAAAATAATTCTTGCACCACCGTTGGTTAAGTATTTCAAAATTTTTTTATGATTTACTAATAAGGTAAATGTACCAATTACTGAACAGCTAAGGATATTAGACATTATGTTTAATGTATAGTTTGTTGAAAAATATACACAAAATTAAAAACTATTAGTTCTAATAAAAAGTATTTGCTTTATAGCGTGTGTTGCATTGCAAACGCACTAATCTTCATGTTTAATTTTCATAATATAAATGAAAATACAATTGATGACATTGAACCAATATCTGGACTAACAAAACGTGATTGTACCTCTGTCCGAATGCATACGTCCCAATAACTGTACGTAACTTTACCATGCTGTAAATGATAATTTAAAAAGCAACTGCACCATACTAAATAATTAATAAATACGTAAAATCTGTGCAGAGAATATAATTATTTATTAATTAATGTATAAAGTTTTTTACGAAGGAAAGTATATAAAGTAAAGTAAAGGTTAAATAAGAAAGGAGAACGCCAACGGAAAGCATTTGAAGTATATATCTATATACATTCAAAATTTGTATATATAGATATACTTGCAATGTTAAAAATGAAACTTTGTCGGTTAATTTTGGCTTTTCCTTTCATTTCCCGAAAATCATTTTTTTTGCAAATGAAATATCGCTAGTCAAAGTAAAAGATAAGGCATGATTTATACGTCTTGGAACGTCTTTATACTTATTGGCGGACTCCTTAAATTAAATACGTTTATTACAAAATTTTAACAAATTTAACAATGTATGAATGTTTCTGATTAATATTTACACACTTATATTAATATTAAATGAAAAAACTGAAACTGTTATTTTAATATGCAATAATTAATTATAAAATTTGTAGGTTAACTTTGTCTTATTCTAAATTTACTAATTTTTCTTACGTACAATGTATTAAATTAATATGAAAAACAACTACATACATTATAGTATAAATAAATATAACTGTAAAATAGTTAATACTTACTCAATTCTTTAATGAATAAATAATAATTTAGAACAAAAGTCGAGATCATGAGAAATTATTACACTGGTCAGTTACTAGGACAAACCTCGATAGAACGTAACAAATAATATAAACTATATTTTTAATAAAAAAAAGTATAAAGCAACAAAAACATATTGTTTAATATTGATTATAGTACATTAAAAATTATGTTTATGCATTTTTTAGATGTTATAACTAATAAATATATCCCAAATCGCCTTACGCGTGCACGCGAATTTCTTAGCAAATCGTTCAGAAAATCCGTTATTTTAGTATTGTGAACATCATTAGTCAAATATTGATTTTTTATATAAATTAAAACAAAACCGACATAAAACTTTTTTTCGCTTAAGCTAACGAATGTTCAAAGTATTTAAATATATTAAATACGTTTATATGTCTGCTCTCATAATTTTGCAAAACGTAATTTTCCATTCGTGTCCAGCATCTGGGACTTGTCCAGTCATTGGTACTTTTACCTTATCCTCTTGTATACTGATGATAGTTTAAAAAAAGTTGAAATAAAGCAATCTAATGTTTAAAACCTAATATTTCTAAATTGGAATTGAACGTGTCTATTCTTTTTCTAATCATAAATAGTTGTCAAGTGCGGATGCTTTGTTTAACTGCTGACGTCAAATAAAAATTAATCGCTGATACGATATATACAGGTCTCATGAGAAACATTAAGTCATATATATACTTAATCTTACCTTAAAATATTTATAAGCCCTTGATAGAAACATACATATGCAGTGTGTTATGCAGTTAGAATTAGACTTAACATACAAGAGAAAGAAAGCAATTCAACGAGTGGTGCAAGTATTATTTTATTTAAAGAGAATAAAAAAGAGAGAAATTACTTTTTTATTAGTTTTGCAGAAATTAATTTTGCACAAATGAATATTATTATTATTATTATATAAAATTGTTTATCTATTGCTGTAAGACACGGGAAGGATAGACATTGTGTATTTAAAGAGAATAAAAAAGTCAGAAATTTATTTATTTATTGCTTGTAGGACATGTCAGGACTATAATTGAAATGTAAATTTGTAGGATGCTTTTCTGAAAAAATGTTTGTTTTCAATTTAATAGATATTTGTATTTTTAAAAATAAATACTTGTTGATTCCGCTTTGATTTCAGTACTTTCTATTGCAGAACTTTTTCTGGAGTTTAAGAAATATATGTAAATGTTTAATTAATCACAAATTTACAGTAATATATACAAAATACTTGTCGATTATACCGCTTTGATTTCAGTACTTTCAATTGCAGAAACTGTATATATATATACATAATGTTAAATATAAGTTACATATAAAAAAGGTGTCAACACAAAATACTTGCGAGTTTTGACACCTTCTTGGAAGGTGTTTTTGATTTCAATATTTTCAATTGCAGAAAACTATTATGGAATATATAAAAAAGGTGTAATAAAATATAAATAAGTAGAGAAAATATGGGAGTTAGATTCAAAATACTTGTCGATTCCAGTTTGATTTCAGTCCTTTCAATTGCATCAAAAGCTTCATATATGGAGATTTGTAATATAAAAAAAAATATTTAATTAAAATTTAAAGAAACAGACAAAAGCTGGGAGTAATAATTAAAGTTATTTATTAGATAAATTTTATTTATAAAAAAAAATTATTTTTAGCAAAAATGTGAAATATTGAAAAAAAATTTAAAAACCGTGATTGGAAAATACCCATACTTATGCGGATTTATGCCGTCTTGAAGGTTTTAAAAAAATGGACTAAGTAATTCTTTAATTTAACTACCGGATAATTATTTTGAAAATATGTTTGGAATCCACCCATACGTGCGAATTACAAAAATTATAAATTAAACACTTTCTAAAAATAATATGTACAGATTTTTAGCTCTTTTTGGCCATTGTTACAAAATACTTGTCGATTATACCGCTTTGATTTAAGTACTTTTAATTGCAGAAACTTTATATATATAAAATGTTAAATATAAGTTACATATAGGTGTTAACACAAAATACTTGCGAGTTTTGACACCTTCTTGGAAGGTGTTTTTGATAAGTAATTTGTATTCAAATGGCAATTGCATGAATGTACAACAAAATAAAAACAATTAAAAATGGTAATTTTTTGTCCAAAAATGAAAACAAAATTTGTGGCCTCCAATGACCTCCTCCCCCCATTCAGTTCCCAGACTATTTGTATGTAGCACAATTCCCATTGATTTTTTTGTTATACATGTTAAATCCAAAAAGAACGTTTGCAAATTTATTTTAAAGTTCATTGTGTTAAAATGCTGTATTTCACTCAAGTATAGCTCTCTAATTTTTACTTTTCATAAAAGTCCACATTATTACTTTATTAATTTGTGTAATTTGATAAGCATTACTTTTTCTATTTATTTATCTGCAATGTGCAATAAATTTTACTCTAATACATTCATGCATATTTAAAAAATCTAAATTTTTAATCGTTTATAAATATTGTCAACTTTTATAATACCTTTATTCTGCAAATTCCATAAAGTTTTCAAAAAAATATTATGAGACATCATTAAGTATGTCAAAATTAGAATTAATAAGATTATACATTATAAAGTTACAAGTGTGCTTCATACGAGTCTTGTTTGTCAATTACTTTTAAGTATTTTGTTCATTATTTATAATTCATTATTATTAAATATATTTTTTAAAATACACTAATTAATTGGTAAAATCATGTAGATTGTTTATAAATACTTACTTAAGTGAAATAATAAATTTCTATTTATTTATCTGCAATGTACAATAAATTTTACTCTAATACATTCATGCATATTTAAGAAATCTAAATATTTAATCATTTATATAAATTGTCAACTTTTATACGTATAATACCTTTATTCTGCAAATTACATAAAGTTTTGAAAAAAATATTATGAGACATCATTAAGTATGTCAAAATTACAATTAACAAGATTATACATTATAAAGTTACAACTGTGCTTTATACGAGTCTTGTTTGTCAGTTACTTTTAAGTATTTTGTTCATTATTTATAATTCATTATTAATAAATATATCTTTAAAGCACATGAATTAATTGGTAAAAGTATGTAGAATCTTTATAAATACATAGTGAAGTGGTATAATAATTATTTTACAGAACTACTAATAAAAACTTGTATTTAAAAAAATAGCGCAAGGCAGTATACTGGGTTCTCTATGTTAGGAACTGTATTAGATTAAAATAATAATTTATATTGTTTTATTGGTGATATAGCATATAATATTTACAAGGTAAAATGTTCCTCACAGCAAATTTGCTTTAATTTTACTTTATACTAATAATTTTTTACTTCAGAGACGTTATTTGCTTAAAATTAATATACTTTAAAAATAACCCTTTCTTATTCAGTGAATTTAATATGATACACTTATAGTTTTAATTAAGCTAAATTTATTTGTAACAAATTAAATTCTATATTATTGGGTTACTATAATAATTAATGACAACAGTACAATTTAATATTATAATTTTAGTACAACACAAGAAATTTTATTTAATTACTTAACTATATATGTTACTTAGTGTCACTATCAAACATTTTATAGGCATGTGAAAGTTACAAAATTATTAAATGCCTTTTACACTTACCAAACAACTGACACATTGATTTTACTTAAATATTAAAAAAGGTATTCAATAAATATACGTAAAGAGAACAATAACTTATCAACATTCTTTTAAATTATTTAAGTCAGTACATATAATACTATTAAGCAATCATTTCACTTAACGTTGGAAAGAATATCATACTACATATGTTATAGTCCATATAATTATTAAATATTATGTACTTGGCAAAGTATCGAACACATATATTGGTTTTATATAGAAAATAAAATGATATTATTCAGTAATTTTAATTAGGATAGAGAACGATCAAGCATCCACTTAATTAAAATCTATTGTTTTTTAAATTATTTTGGTCAATGTGGAAAACATTGAGATATCATGAGGGATTCATTATAAAAATACAAGCATAATCCCTTCAAATAATATAAACTTAAAGCAAACACATCAAATTATACAAATAAAATGAATTAATAATATAATAAATATAATTAAAATAATGTAATAATATAAATTTATTTTTTGTGCAATTCTTATTAATATTATATTTTAAGATTAAAAAAAGTTATACCATCGCTTGCATGGAAATGAAAACATTGTTTTGATGGTTAGAATTTTATCAATGTTTGTCTTTCTCTCTCTCTCTCTCTCACTCTTTCTCTCGTCGAGATGTCAAAGGTCTAGTATAGGATATGGGCGAATATGAAATCTTCACCTTGCAATAGTATCTGCATTGCACTACAATAAAAAATACCGAAACGGAATAATGTGAGGTATTGGAAATAATTACGTAAATTAATAATTTTAATTCATAACTTTTCACACAAAATCAGCCAGATGATTCAACTGTGACAAAAGTATTCACCTGAAACTAGCTCCCTCTCGTGGCCACGTTTGAACTTCTTCTATAAGTTTTTACTTCTGTACGCGCTCTCTCACGGGCTGGAAAGCATTGTTTCTCTTTCTATCTCATGCCTTTCCTATACTATCTCTATCTCATTTTGTTTGAAGTTGACTATATATATCAAAAGGGAGAAGACGAAAATTGAGGAAAGGAAATCAGCAAGCAATATCTTTGGCATTGATTTTCTTGATTGTGCGTAAATGAATTCGTGTAAAACTTGTTGTACAGTAAAGATTAATAAATAAGGAACGTAATGCGTGGTCAATAGCACACATACATAATGTAATAATGCAGCGGTTAGAAAAGTAAAAATCTGGGGGGCTAGTTAGCTGTATATAATGGCTCTCGCGCCTATACTTGCGTCAGCCCTATTGAAAATAAATACGTAATTTTGTTACGTAACAAAAGCACGTACCAAAATTACGTACCAAAAGTACGTATTGTTACATGCTAAATTCGAACATTTTGTTACGTGCATATTGGCGCGTAGATTTGGCACGTAATTTTATTACGTACTTTTGGTACATAACTTTTCTTTTCTTTTTCTTTTGCTTAACGTCGCTCTCACACTGATGCGTATCATCAGCGCCCACAGAGGTATGTGCGATATCTTTTGTAAAAGCATACTTATTGAAAATACAATAATCAATCGGCAAACGCAGTAAGGACACACGAGCCGGCATCTCCGGATTAAGCTTTACGGACCAAGCGTAACAGTTAAAAGATGTTTTTTAATATTTTATTGAGTTATACGTACCTGAAATACGTAATTGAGTTACGTACCTGCAGTACGTAAATAAGTTACGTACCTGAAGTACGTAAATGAGTTACGTACCTGCAGTACGTAAATAAGTTACGTACCTGAAGTACGTAATTGAGTTACGTACCTGCAGTACGTAAATAAGTTACGTACCTGAAGAACGTAATAGTATTACGTGCAGAAGCATCATTAGTGTGTGAGCGACATTAAGCAAAAAAAAAAAACGAAAAGAAAAGTTATGTACCAAAAGTACGTAATAAAATACTTTTGGTACGTGCTTTTGTTACGTAACAAAATTACGTACCAAAATTACGTACCAAAAGTACGTATTGTTACATGCTAAATTCGAACATTTTGTTACGTGCATATTGGCGCGTAGATTTGGCACGTAATTTTATTACGTACTTTTGGTACATAACTTTTCTTTTCTTTTTCTTTTGCTTAACGTCGCTCTCACACTGATGCGTATCATCAGCGACCACAGAGGTATGTGCGATATCTTTTGTAAAAGCATACTTATTGAAAATACAATAATCAATCGGCAAACGCAGTAAGGACACACGAGCCGGCATCTCCGGATTAAGCTTTACGGACCAAGCGTAACAGTTAAAAGATGTTTTTTTAATATTTTTATTGAGTTATACGTACCTGAAATACGTAATTGAGTTACGTACCTGCAGTACGTAAATAAGTTACGTACCTGAAGTACGTAAATGAGTTACGTACCTGCAGTACGTAAATAAGTTACGTACCTGAAGTACGAGATGAAACGTAATAGTATTACGTGCAGAAGCATCATTAGTGTGTGAGCGACATTAAGCAAAAAAAAAACGAAAAGAAAATGTTATGTACCAAAAGTACGTAATAAAATTACGTGCCAAAACTACGCGCCAATATGTACGTATCAAATGTAATACGTACTTTTGGTACGTGCTTTTGTTACGTAACAAAATTACGTGTTTATTTTCATTACTCATTACCACATATATTATTGATAAATGTTGTCATCAAGACACATAAATTAGTTGGTAAAATAGTGTAGATTGTTTATATGTACTTGATGAAGTGGTATTACAATTAATTTACAATATTACTATGAAAAAATTGTGTTTAAATAAATAGCGTAAGCTGTATATGGGTTCGATATACTGCGAACTTGAGTAGATTGGAATGATGATGTGATCTTTACTATCGGTGATACAGCTTACTTAAATATAGTTTGTATCAGTAAAGCTACTATATATAATTTTATTATTTTTGTCACAGATAATTTCTGAATTTCCTTTAATATATGGTAATGTTTAATAAATTCAACCCATCAAATATAATAAATTATAGTACTAATATTAATTAAAACTCTTACCAACACTTACTTTTTGTCAAATTTAATTATATTTATCATTGATAAATCAATTCACATCATTATTTAAATGTACTCAAGCTCTCAGTATATCCAACTCACTATACACCTTACGCTATTTATTTAAACACAACTTTTTCATAGTAATTTTGTAAACTAATTATTATTTCACTTCACCAAGTATATATAAACAATCTACACTATTTTACCAACTAATTTATGTGTCTTAAAGACAATATTTATCAATATTTTATTCGACAATGAGTAAAACACTATAAATTGTTTACCAAGACTCGAATAAGCCAACTTGTACGTCAGCCTATAATGTGTAATCTTGATAATGTAATACTATCCTATATTTTATCAATTTTTTTTACTTTTAAATTGGTAATGAAAATATAGTTAAAAATTGTCATTCACTAGGATATAGTGGACATTTCATAAAGAATAATATATAGATTTGATATTAAACAACACAAATTATTTGTTTTGAGTGGTACGCTATACCCTACTGAATGATAATTTTTCACTACATTACCAATCAATAAGAAAAAATTACTAACACACTATAAACTGACAAGTTTGGTATACGATACTAGGCAAACACTTTATAATGTTTTACACATTACCAAATACATTATTGATAAATGTTGTCATCAAGACACATAAATTAGTTGGTAAAATAGTGTAGATAGTTTATATATACTTGGTTAAGTGGAATAATAGATAATTTAAAAAAGTACTATCAAAGAGTTGCATTTAAATACATAGCTTAAGCTCTATACTGGGTTCGGTATACTGGGACATTGAGTAGATTGGAATGCTGATGTGAATTGTTCTATCGATGATATAGCTTACTTAAATATAGTTTCTGTCAGTAAAGCTACTATATATTTATTATTTTTATCACAGATAATTTCTTAATTTCCTTTATTATATGGTAATGTTTAATGCATTAAACCCATCAGATATAATGAATTAGTACTAATATTACTTGAAACTCTTACTAACACTTACTTTTTGTAAAATAAAGTTATATTTATCACTGATAAACCAATTCACATCATTATTTTAATGTACTCAAGCTGTCAGTATATCCAACCCAGTATACACCTTACGCTATTAATTTAAACACAACTTTTTCCTAGTAATTTTGTAAATTAATTATTATTTCACTTCACCAAGTATATATAAACAATCTACACTATTTTACCAACTAATTTATGTGTCTTAATGACAATATTTATCAATAATTTATTCGACAATGAGTAACACACTATAAACTGTTTACCAAGACTCGAATAAGCCAACCTGTCAGTCTATAATGTGTAATCTTGATAATGTAATACTGTCCAATATTTTATCAATTTTTTTTACTTTTAAATAGGTAATGAAAATATAGTTAAAAATTGTCATTCACTAGGCTATAGTGGACATTTCATAAAGAATAATATATTGATTTGATATTAAACAACATAAATTATTTGTTTTGAGTGGTACACTATACCCTACTGAATGATAATTTTTCACTACATTACCAATCAATAAGAAAAAATTACTAACACACTATAAACTGACAAGTTTGGTATACGATACTAGGCAAACAGTTTATAATGTTTTACACATTACCAAATACATTATTGATAAATGTTGTCATCAAGACACATAAATTAGTTGGTAAAATAGTGTAGATAGTTTATATATACTTGGTTAAGTGGAATAATAGATAATTTAAAAAAGTACTATCGAAGAGTTGCATTTAAATACATAGCTTAAGCTCTATACTGGGTTCGGTATACTGGGACATTGAGTAGATTGGAATGCTGATGTGAATTGTTCTATCGATGATATAGCTTACTTAAATATAGTTTCTGTCAGTAAAGCTACTATATATTTATTATTTTTATCACAGATAATTTCTTAATTTCCTTTATTATATGGTAATGTTTAATGCATTAAACCCATCAGATATGATGAATTAGTACTAATATTACTTGAAACTCTTACTAACACTTACTTTTTGTAAAATAAAGTTATATTTATCACTGATAAACCAATTCACATCATTATTTTAATGTACTCAAGCTGTCAGTATATCCAACCCAGTATACACCTTACGCTATTAATTTAAACACAACTTTTTCCTAGTAATTTTGTAAATTAATTATTATTTCACTTCACCAAGTATATATAAACAATCTACACTATTTTACCAACTAATTTATGTGTCTTGATGACAATATTTATCAATAATTTATTCGACAATGAGTAACACACTATAAACTGTTTACCAAGACTCGAATAAGCCAACCTGTCAGTCTATAATGTGTAATCTTGATAATGTAATACTATCCAATATTTTATCAATTTTTTTTACTTTTAAATAGGTAATGAAAATATAGTTAAAAATTGTCATTCACTAGGCTATAGTGGACATTTCATAAAGAATAATATATTGATTTGATATTAAACAACATAAATTATTTGTTTTGAGTGGTACGCTATACCCTACTGAATGATAATTTTTCACTACATTACCAATCAATAAGAAAAAATTACTAACACACTATAAACTGACAAGTTTGGTATACGATACTAGGCAAACAGTTTATAATGTTTTACACATTACCAAATACATTATTGATAAATGTTGTCATCAAGACACATAAATTAGTTGGTAAAATAGTGTAGATAGTTTATATATACTTGGTTAAGTGGAATAATAGATAATTTAAAAAAGTACTATCGAAGAGTTGCATTTAAATACATAGCTTAAGCTCTATACTGGGTTCGGTATACTGGGACATTGAGTAGATTGGAATGCTGATGTGAATTGTTCTATCGATGATATAGCTTACTTAAATATAGTTTCTGTCAGTAAAGCTACTATATATTTATTATTTTTATCACAGATAATTTCTTAATTTCCTTTATTATATGGTAATGTTTAATGCATTAAACCCATCAGATATAATGAATTAGTACTAATATTACTTAAAACTCTTACTAACACTTACTTTTTGTAAAATAAAGTTATATTTATCACTGATAAACCAATTCACATCATTATTTTAATGTACTCAAGCTGTCAGTATATCCAACCCAGTATACACCTTACGCAGTATACACAACTTTTTCCTAGTAATTTTGTAAATTAATTATTATTTCACTTCACCAAGTATATATAAACAATCTACACTATTTTACCAACTAATTTATGTGTCTTGATGACAATATTTATCAATAATTTATTCGACAATGAGTAACACACTATAAACTGTTTACCAAGACTCGAATAAGCCAACCTGTCAGTCTATAATGTGTAATCTTGATAATGTAATACTATCCAAATTATGATTCAAAAAATACAAAGAAATAATCTTACCCTTAGTACGACGATGCTGCGTAAAAATGTGGTGTATTATGTTACAAAACAGCAACAACAACCAATACTATAAAACTATAAAAACGACTGTAACAATAAAACTATAAACACAACAATAACTATAAAATTATCCAAACACAACAATAACTATAAATTTATACAACAATCAACTATAACTATATAAAACTATAAAAACCACTATAATAATAAAAACTTAATGGAACTTTTTAAACAGAAAATAATAGTTTTCGAATATTTTTTACTGCGATTGTAAAGAGTGCGCACGAATTTAACAGGAAGCTATTTTGTACTAACGCAAATGCAACATTCGAAATACGTGGCTAGTCAAACTGCGTCTCTCTCGGGTGAAGGCATACATACATATCTTACATACAATATCTTAGTTACTTACAATTTTATAAAAATAATGTAAGTACGTCAATAATATCATTACCAAGGTATATTAATAAAGTAATATGTGTCCATATCGAAATTTACTTTACAATTACCGCTATAAGTTTGTTTTCGCACAAGTTTTGCGCATGCGCGGAAATGGTACGGAATTCAGAATTAAAAGTATTTATTCTATCTACTAAAGAAGGAAACAACTGATCTATAAATACTTATTTTCTTTTCAATTTTTCGGTTTCTGAAAATTTTACATTTTCTCACATTTTTTTATTTTTGGTAAACATCATACTAGCATGATAATTGTCAATGTTATTATTGTTTACCAAAAATAAAAAAATGTGAGAAAATGTAAAATTTTCAGAAACCGAAAAATTGAAAAGAAAATAAGTATTTATAGATCAGTTGTTTCCTTCTTTAGTAGATAGAATAAATACTTTTAATTCTGAATTCCGTACCATTTCCGCGCATGCGCAAAACTTGTGCGAAAACAAACTTATAGCGGTAATTGTAAAGTAAATTTCGATATGGACACATATTACTTTATTAATATACCTTGGTAATGATATTATTGACGTACTTACATTATTTTTATAAAATTGTAAGTAACTAAGATATTGTATGTAAGATATGTATGTATGCCTTCACCCGAGAGAGACGCAGTTTGACTAGCCACGTATTTCGAATGTTGCATTTGCGTTAGTACAAAATAGCTTCCTGTTAAATTCGTGCGCACTCTTTACAATCGCAGTAAAAAATATTCGAAAACTATTATTTTCTGTTTAAAAAGTTCCATTAAGTTTTTATTATTATAGTGGTTTTTATAGTTTTATATAGTTATAGTTGATTGTTGTATAAATTTATAGTTATTGTTGTGTTTGGATAATTTTATAGTTATTGTTGTGTTTATAGTTTTATTGTTACAGTCGTTTTTATAGTTTTATAGTATTGGTTGTTGTTGCTGTTTTGTACGTAACATAATACACCACATTTTTACGCAGCATCGTCGTACTAAGGGTAAGATTATTTCTTTGTATTTTTTGAATCATAATTTGGATAGTATTACATTATCAAGATTACACATTATAGACTGACAGGTTGGCTTATTCGAGTCTTGGTAAACAGTTTATAGTGTGTTACTCATTGTCGAATAAATTATTGATAAATATTGTCATCAAGACACATAAATTAGTTGGTAAAATAGTGTAGATTGTTTATATATACTTGGTGAAGTGAAATAATAATTAATTTACAAAATTACTAGGAAAAAGTTGTGTTTAAATTAATAGCGTAAGGTGTATACTGGGTTGGATATACTGACAGCTTGAGTACATTAAAATAATGATGTGAATTGGTTTATCAGTGATAAATATAACTTTATTTTACAAAAAGTAAGTGTTAGTAAGAGTTTTAAGTAATATTAGTACTAATTCATTATATCTGATGGGTTTAATGCATTAAACATTACCATATAATAAAGGAAATTAAGAAATTATCTGTGATAAAAATAATAAATATATAGTAGCTTTACTGACAGAAACTATATTTAAGTAAGCTATATCATCGATAGAACAATTCACATCAGCATTCCAATCTACTCAATGTCCCAGTATACCGAACCCAGTATAGAGCTTAAGCTATGTATTTAAATGCAACTCTTCGATAGTACTTTTTTAAATTATCTATTATTCCACTTAACCAAGTATATATAAACTATCTACACTATTTTACCAACTAATTTATGTGTCTTGATGACAACATTTATCAATAATGTATTTGGTAATGTGTAAAACATTATAAACTGTTTGCCTAGTATCGTATACCAAACTTGTCAGTTTATAGTGTGTTAGTAATTTTTTCTTATTGATTGGTAATGTAGTGAAAAATTATCATTCAGTAGGGTATAGCGTACCACTCAAAACAAATAATTTATGTTGTTTAATATCAAATCAATATATTATTCTTTATGAAATGTCCACTATAGCCTAGTGAATGACAATTTTTAACTATATTTTCATTACCTATTTAAAAGTAAAAAAAATTGATAAAATATTGGATAGTATTACATTATCAAGATTACACATTATAGACTGACAGGTTGGCTTATTCGAGTCTTGGTAAACAGTTTATAGTGTGTTACTCATTGTCGAATAAATTATTGATAAATATTGTCATCAAGACACATAAATTAGTTGGTAAAATAGTGTAGATTGTTTATATATACTTGGTGAAGTGAAATAATAATTAATTTACAAAATTACTAGGAAAAAGTTGTGTTTAAATTAATAGCGTAAGGTGTATACTGGGTTGGATATACTGACAGCTTGAGTACATTAAAATAATGATGTGAATTGGTTTATCAGTGATAAATATAACTTTATTTTACAAAAAGTAAGTGTTAGTAAGAGTTTCAAGTAATATTAGTACTAATTCATCATATCTGATGGGTTTAATGCATTAAACATTACCATATAATAAAGGAAATTAAGAAATTATCTGTGATAAAAATAATAAATATATAGTAGCTTTACTGACAGAAACTATATTTAAGTAAGCTATATCATCGATAGAACAATTCACATCAGCATTCCAATCTACTCAATGTCCCAGTATACCGAACCCAGTATAGAGCTTAAGCTATGTATTTAAATGCAACTCTTCGATAGTACTTTTTTAAATTATCTATTATTCCACTTAACCAAGTATATATAAACTATCTACACTATTTTACCAACTAATTTATGTGTCTTGATGACAACATTTATCAATAATGTATTTGGTAATGTGTAAAACATTATAAACTGTTTGCCTAGTATCGTATACCAAACTTGTCAGTTTATAGTGTGTTAGTAATTTTTCTTATTGATTGGTAATGTAGTGAAAAATTATCATTCAGTAGGGTATAGTGTACCACTCAAAACAAATAATTTATGTTGTTTAATATCAAATCAATATATTATTCTTTATGAAATGTCCACTATAGCCTAGTGAATGACAATTTTTAACTATATTTTCATTACCTATTTAAAAGTAAAAAAAATTGATAAAATATTGGACAGTATTACATTATCAAGATTACACATTATAGACTGACAGGTTGGCTTATTCGAGTCTTGGTAAACAGTTTATAGTGTGTTACTCATTGTCGAATAAATTATTGATAAATATTGTCATTAAGACACATAAATTAGTTGGTAAAATAGTGTAGATTGTTTATATATACTTGGTGAAGTGAAATAATAATTAATTTACAAAATTACTAGGAAAAAGTTGTGTTTAAATTAATAGCGTAAGGTGTATACTGGGTTGGATATACTGACAGCTTGAGTACATTAAAATAATGATGTGAATTGGTTTATCAGTGATAAATATAACTTTATTTTACAAAAAGTAAGTGTTAGTAAGAGTTTTAAGTAATATTAGTACTAATTCATTATATCTGATGGGTTTAATGCATTAAACATTACCATATAATAAAGGAAATTAAGAAATTATCTGTGATAAAAATAATAAATATATAGTAGCTTTACTGACAGAAACTATATTTAAGTAAGCTATATCATCGATAGAACAATTCACATCAGCATTCCAATCTACTCAATGTCCCAGTATACCGAACCCAGTATAGAGCTTAAGCTATGTATTTAAATGCAACTCTTCGATAGTACTTTTTTAAATTATCTATTATTCCACTTAACCAAGTATATATAAACTATCTACACTATTTTACCAACTAATTTATGTGTCTTGATGACAACATTTATCAATAATGTATTTGGTAATGTGTAAAACATTATAAACTGTTTGCCTAGTATCGTATACCAAACTTGTCAGTTTATAGTGTGTTAGTAATTTTTTCTTATTGATTGGTAATGTAGTGAAAAATTATCATTCAGTAGGGTATAGTGTACCACTCAAAACAAATAATTTATGTTGTTTAATATCAAATCAATATATTATTCTTTATGAAATGTCCACTATAGCCTAGTGAATGACAATTTTTAACTATATTTTCATTACCTATTTAAAAGTAAAAAAAATTGATAAAATATTGGACAGTATTACATTATCAAGATTACACATTATAGACTGACAGGTTGGCTTATTCGAGTCTTGGTAAACAGTTTATAGTGTGTTACTCATTGTCGAATAAATTATTGATAAATATTGTCATTAAGACACATAAATTAGTTGGTAAAATAGTGTAGATTGTTTATATATACTTGGTGAAGTGAAATAATAATTAATTTACAAAATTACTAGGAAAAAGTTGTGTTTAAATTAATAGCGTAAGGTGTATACTGGGTTGGATATACTGACAGCTTGAGTACATTAAAATAATGATGTGAATTGGTTTATCAGTGATAAATATAACTTTATTTTACAAAAAGTAAGTGTTAGTAAGAGTTTTAAGTAATATTAGTACTAATTCATTATATCTGATGGGTTTAATGCATTAAACATTACCATATAATAAAGGAAATTAAGAAATTATCTGTGATAAAAATAATAAATATATAGTAGCTTTACTGACAGAAACTATATTTAAGTAAGCTATATCATCGATAGAACAATTCACATCAGCATTCCAATCTACTCAATGTCCCAGTATACCGAACCCAGTATAGAGCTTAAGCTATGTATTTAAATGCAACTCTTTGATAGTACTTTTTTAAATTATCTATTATTCCACTTAACCAAGTATATATAAACTATCTACACTATTTTACCAACTAATTTATGTGTCTTGATGACAACATTTATCAATAATGTATTTGGTAATGTGTAAAACATTATAAACTGTTTGCCTAGTATCGTATACCAAACTTGTCAGTTTATAGTGTGTTAGTAATTTTTTCTTATTGATTGGTAATGTAGTGAAAAATTATCATTCAGTAGGGTATAGCGTACCACTGAAAACAAATAATTTGTGTTGTTTAATATCAAATCTATATATTATTCTTTATGAAATGTCCACTATATCCTAGTGAATGACAATTTTTAACTATATTTTCATTACCAATTTAAAAGTAAAAAAAATTGATAAAATATAGGATAGTATTACATTATCAAGATTACACATTATAGGCTGACGTACAAGTTGGCTTATTCGAGTCTTGGTAAACAATTTATAGTGTTTTACTCATTGTCGAATATAATATTGATAAATATTGTCTTTAAGACACATAAATTAGTTGGTAAAATAGTGTAGATTGTTTATATATACTTGGTGAAGTGAAATAATAATTAGTTTACAAAATTACTATGAAAAAGTTGTGTTTAAATAAATAGCGTAAGGTGTATAGTGAGTTGGATATACTGAGAGCTTGAGTACATTTAAATAATGATGTGAATTGATTTATCAATGATAAATATAATTAAATTTGACAAAAAGTAAGTGTTGGTAAGAGTTTTAATTAATATTAGTACTATAATTTATTATATTTGATGGGTTGAATTTATTAAACATTACCATATATTAAAGGAAATTCAGAAATTATCTGTGACAAAAATAATAAAATTATATATAGTAGCTTTATTGATACAAACTATATTTAAGTAAGCTGTATCACCGATAGTAAAGATCACATCATCATTCCAATCTACTCAAGTTCGCAGTATATCGAACCCAATATACAGCTTACGCTATTTATTTAAACACAATTTTTTCATAGTAATATTGTAAATTAATTGTAATACCACTTCATCAAGTACATATAAACAATCTACACTATTTTACCAACTAATTTATGTGTCTTGATGACAACATTTATCAATAATATATTTGGTAATGAGTAATGAAAATAAACACGTAATTTTGTTACGTAACAAAAGCACGTACCAAAAGTACGTATTACATTTTGATACGTACATATTGGCGCGTAGTTTTGGCACGTAATTTTATTACGTACTTTTGGTACATAACTTTTCTTTTCGTTTTTTTTTTTTGCTTAATGTCGCCCACACACTAATGATGCTTCTGCACGTAATACTATTACGTTCTTCAGGTACGTAACTTATTTACGTACTGCAGGTACGTAACTCAATTACGTACTTCAGGTACGTAACTCAATAAAAATATTAAAAAAACATCTTTTAACGGTTACGCTTGGTCCGTAAAGCTTAATCCGGAGATGCCGGCTCATGTGTCCTTACTGCGTTTGCCGATTGATTATTGTATTTTCAATAAGTATGCTTTTACAAAAGATATCGCACATACCTCTGTGGTCGCTGATGATACGCATCAGTGTGAGAGCGACGTTAAGCAAAAGAAAAAGAAAAGAAAAGTTATGTACCAAAAGTACGTAATAAAATTACGTGCCAAATCTACGCGCCAATATGCACGTAACAAAATGTTCGAATTTAGCATGTAACAATACGTACTTTTGGTACGTAATTTTGGTACGTGCTTTTGTTACGTAACAAAATTACGTATTTATTTTCAATAGGGAGGCGCTATCGCGCCTTTTGATATGTTCCTTTATTCTACATTTTAACTGTCGTTTAGTTTCTCCAATATATGCCGAATTACAATCTTTACACTTTATTCTATACACTACGTTAGTTTCGGAGTCTCTGGAATTTTTATCTTTTCCTCTCACAATGATACTGTTAAACCATGGTACCACTCTAATATTGCTATATTTCAAAGAATTAACTTTTGGTTTTTTCATAAAAATCAGGTATATAAGGAATACAAAGTGTTTGTTATGTAATTTTTATTATTATTAATACGATTGTTAGTACTTTTTTCTTCATTATGTCTTATTTTTTCCAACCTCTTTCGTATATTATTATGAATAAAATCTCTAGGATAATTATTTATTTTTAAGTATTCTTTAACTATTTCAATATTGGATTCATGGAATTTGTAAATTAAATAAAATTGCATTATTATGTTATATTTCTTCACATTTGGATTTTGCAAATTACGTAACTAGTTCATACATATTTTAAGTCTTTATATTAAAAATTGGAATCTACTTGATTAAAATTTGACTTAGTTTGACAATCAAATGTATTGAAACGAGTCATTCTTGGAGATCAACGAAAGTACGATGAATTTAATAGATTGATACATTTTACACTAGTACAGTCAATAGCAGTTTGAATGTATCAGATTCATTTTCAAATTTTTAATAACACGTTTATTTTATTTTATATAGAGTAATTTTATCTTCATTTAGAAAGATTATATTATATCATGTTTATTAATGTAAATATTAGTAGTGAATGATAAAATAATTAGGTAAAAGTAAAATAATCTTAAATACCGACATTATAGTTTAAGGGGTCAAGCCTGGGTTAACTGCTCAAAAAATCGATTTTTTTTTTATTAACTTTTTTAGAAGTATTTCTTATATAAAACATTATCCCAAAATTTGAAAAACAAAAAAAAATTTTTTCGCAAGTTATAATTGAATAAAGTAAGCATTAATGGACATTTTTTCTCTAAAATTATTTTTACAAAAAAAAAACATTTTATTTTAATTTAACTAAAACAATAATTGCGAGGTTTTCGACGTTTACATACAAGTATATTAAACGAAGTAACTATCAAGTGTAGAGTTTGGTAAAATAGAAATCTACTTTACCATACGATTCAAATTTAATAGTTAATAAATAAATGATTCCTTTTACTCTAATATACTGCACAAATACGTACAGTTTTATTAGAAGTAAATTTTGTCTGCATTGATAAAGTATTCCCGGTTGAAAAAGCCCCATAAAAACTTATAAAAAAAATATTCAATAATATTTTATGTGGTATCTGCACCCTAGATATCCTATAAAAAATTATACAAAATATGATTTAGAGAAAAATGGTAATTTTTTGTCCAAAAATGAAAACAAAATTTGTGGCCTCCAATGACCTCCTCCCCCCATTCAGTTCCCAGACTATTTGTATGTAGCACAATTCCCATTGATTTTTTTGTTATACATGTTAAATCCAAAAAGAACGTTTGCAAATTTATTTTGAAGTTCATTGTGTTAAAATGCTGTATTTCACTCAAGTATAGCTCTCTAATTTTATCTAATACAAAGAAATCAAACAATCAATATGTAATTAATGATCATATTAGTGATTATAATCATTCTTTTGATTTTGAAAATGTAAAAATTGTTGATAAGGAATGCAATTGGAGAAAAAGAATTATATCTGAAATGCTTCATATTAAATTAGAAAATAATCCTATAAATGTAAAGGAAGATGTTAGAAATCTTAGTCATCACTATAATGATATTGTTAATAAAATGAAAGTAAATTATAGATAGCTAATGTTTATTTCTTCTTTAGTTCTTAACTAATTTCTAGTCAGGTTTCAATAACCGCGGATTAATTGTATTATGAGTGATTTGAGTTTTGGTAAAAATAATTTTTAAGTAAAAATAATGTATTAATTAAATATTAAAAGCATTATCATGTATTAATTTCCCTATCATGAATTTACACTTATAATATACAATTACAAGTTTTGAATTTTCGCGCCGTATTATAATATTTCGCGCGCTTATCTAATAATTGTACATAATTGCGCATGTCAATAAGATTTAAATGACTCATATAATAACCGTCTGTCATGTTTTCATTCGTGTTTACCTGACTGCTTTTGCTTTTTCTTTGTGTTAAATACGTTGTGTTTTGTTCCAATTATTTATTTATTTATTGTTTATTTATTTATTTATTTTATTTTATTGATTTCTATTTTTATAATAATGTGTAAATCACATAATGGAGAGGTAAATGTTGGCTATATAACCTTAACTTTTGTGCAATACTTATCTTCGAGAATATGTATTTATTATACTTTGTCTTTAATTCATAGTGCAACGATTCAGAGATACTACGAAATAATTTTTATAATTTTTAATGAATATTGACGTGTAGTAAGTTACCAATGTAATAATTATAATATATGTATATTCAATTTTGTTATTCTAATCTAATGTAAAATATGTGTAATAAAGGTAATGCCTGAAGAGGATGGAGAATTTCCATCGAAACGTTGCAATGTAATGTAAACAATACAGTGTGTTTATCAATTATCGATACAATACCTAATCTACAATTTATTTAATTCTATTTATTAGTTTAAATACACAAGAAGGTCAAACAACGATTGCGCAAAGATTGGGCGAAAGGCACACAGCGAGGGATTTGATAACATTTTTGAATGAGTATCATCATTCTGGAGTTCCCCATCTTGACGAATTTTGCTGCGACGAATCAAGAGCAATTCTTAATTGTGCCGCTCACGTGTACGCCAAATGTGAAAATATTGATGAATATGCCGAAAGAATGCGTAATCTGGAAAATGTGCACACGAGAATAAGGATTGATAATGCACACTTTTCTTCGAAATATAAAATATAGCATCCCCCAGCGTGTTGTATAGTTATAATAGGTTTATTTTTTACTATTTAAATTGTCCCGTTTACAAAAATATATTTTTCATTAAAATTGTTTTTTACTTAAAGTGCAAAATACTTGAAGTAAAATTTCAATTAAACCTGGCTGTTACACCCCCCCGGTATTGTTTATCCATGCACTGTCTTACCACCAATTATTTTTCATCAATTTAATAAATGTCCAAGCAAGTAAAGGTTGCCAAAAAATTCTCCCCGTCTTCTAATGTCGTTGGCTTTACCGTATCTTTATTGAATATTTATTTGTTTTTACAATTGTTTCGACTGACTTGATCGAATATTGACCATTAAAAATTAGTATTATACGACAAATAAAGCAGAAAGATTAACTATGATTATTGTAACTCATTTCATTGCACACGTGAACGTGCCCGAAATAAAGCTTTAGAACTATCTTAGTTTTAAAACTTTAATGCAGATACATTTTTTAAAGACAGTCGCGAAATACGACAGTAGCGGAAAGCACGTGGCAGTAACACTACGTACAGTTTACAATAAGTATATCGAAGAAAAGCTATAGTGTAGTGAAGTCAGTTTCGAAGATATGTTAGTTTACCAGAAAGCCTTTGTCCTTCACTAAACTTTATCAGTATTCAGTTTATAGTACACGTTAATCTCAGACTGATAGTTCAAACGGTCATATCGCTAGATATCGCAGTTGTAGGTATATTGTTATATTGTTAGATATTTTAGCATGCTGTAATTTAAATAGTTAAATGCCGAATTGAATTATTATAAAACTTCCGGATAAACAACATTTTTAGTAGTTTTTGTGGGTGAAGCTATTAAAAGAATTGATTCTTTGGGTTTCCAGTACGTGAAAATGCAACATATAGTTGCCCGTGTGAGAAACATTCTGACCGTAAATCAATTCCGACGTAATTATAAGTTTGAACTTGGGATTTACTAATTGCAAATGAAAGTTTTATGGGAAATTGTTAACCTTTAAATTGAAACGGCAAATCTGTAGCGATCATTGAAATGCGCAGAATAAAAGCAGTCTCTCCAGCAGCAGGACCAGTCAATATGATGGCTTCAATAATGTTATTACGCATCACTTTGACTTGTAATCTAGTACCATTACATAAATTAGGAGGTTGAAGATTGCGTAGTAATATTATCGGAGTTCCTATTTTAATTTTTAAATTATGTGGAGGAAATCCTGCCGGATGTAATGAATTAAGAAATTCTTGAGGATAATGTACAACGTCTTCAGTATTGACAATTGTATCAATAGATAAATATTCTTTTATATCAGCATTAAATTTACCTAAAATATAATGATTAATTTCTTCAGCAAGAGCATTTCGTGGTGAAATAATTGCTCTTTCACACAGCCAAAGATAAGATTTCTGTAATAAATTTTCAATATCAGGATAAACTTTCGATATAAGATCATCCAGAGTTCAAACAACTTTACCAAGATTATCTTCAATGTGAATGTAACTATTATTATAATCTATAGTACCATTTCCCATTTTTAATAATTGCTCGGAAAAGTCCGGGTTACCCCCACCAAGATACGCTCTCATATTTGTGCGCAAATGTAAAGTTTCAACATTATTCCATATTTGCGATGATTTTAAACATGCTTTAACAATATCAGCTCTTGTTCCTTTTGTTATAACTGGTAAAGTCTGACGAAAATTCCCAGAAAAAACAAATGTTACACCACCCATTAACAAATTAACAGATCTGAGATCCCGTAAAGTTTTATCAATAGCTTCTATATGTGCTCTGAGTCATAATAAATTCATCCCATACAATAAGGATCGTTTCTTGGAGAATTTGGCCTAAAGGACCATTTTTACGAATGGAACATACAAAATCTTGATCACAAAATACATGCAATGGTAACTTGAAAGTCGAATGCGCTGTTCTACCGCCTTTAAGAAGAGTTGCAGCAATGCCAGAAGATGCAACAGCTACGGCTATATTACCCGTTGACCGTATTTTGTCCAATAATAAATTAATTAAAAATGTTTTACACTATCCACCAGGGGCATCAATAAAAAAAACTTTTCCACATTTGTTAGCAGCACTATTGATAATAGCATGATATGCGTATTTTTGATCAAGTACTAATTTGGATAAATTAACTTGAACATTATTTATTAAGTCATCGATATTGAAGCATGTAAAAGATTCGGTGAAAGGACTATTAGAAGGTTCTTCTTCACGAACTGGAAATTGCATTCCGAATTCCTGTAGATATTTTTCAGAAAGTTTCACAACTCTATCTTCTATTTCAATTAAACCTTGATTAAAAATATTATCAGAGTAAGTTAACGTGATATCGTTATTACGTTGACGTTCTTTGTGAAGAATATCTTCACATAAATCTTTTTGAAACCTTTCCCATAATAAAATAGGTTGAGATGGTTGACAAAACACTAAAATAATAGCAAATAAGTCCCTCATCTTTGAAGATGTTTGTGATATTGCAGCATCAGCTAATGTGTTTTTCCATTGGTCATCATTTTCTAATAGTCAGAGCGCTTAACATGCTGCTTTAAAAGTGGGATATATTACAATATTAACTGTTTTAAGTGATTCAAATGAAGTTAGTCCACGAATATGGTGTAATAACATCCTTAGGTGAAAGCATTCGACTTGATTAGGATAAACTGTGTAAACTCTACCTAAAGCAGCATCTTTTTAAATACCAGGATACCCTTCAACGTCTTGGCCACGTTTCCTTCTAGAAAATTTGTTATTATTCCATACATAATATGTAGGA
This sequence comes from Theocolax elegans, assembly GCA_026168455.1. Lineage (NCBI taxonomy): Eukaryota > Metazoa > Arthropoda > Insecta > Hymenoptera > Cerocephalidae > Theocolax > Theocolax elegans. The sequence goes on along the minus strand of CM047428.1, from coordinate 52,709,446 downwards.
ACCTCGTGATATAGTAATGTTTTAGCAAAATCATCCGAAGAAGCCAAATCAAAGAAAGCAGTGAGTGTTGTACTCCGCGGATGTTCAAGGACTTGTTGAATGGTATCTTCAGTAAAATAAACACGTTGACAATTTTCTAAATGAACAGCTAAATGTACTACAGCTAGATACCTTTCATGTATTGGAAAGTCGAAAAACCTCCACATTGCTTCTGAAGTGCATATGTAACGACCATTGATATAATTACTAAATTCATCATTATTATTGATAGAAAATGTTGCTTGATCTGTACCCTTATTTATATAATTACATATGTATTTTATGGCTTGCACTGAATGGCAGTATTCAACATTAATATGAGCATTAAAACATCTTAATAACAATGGTGAATATGGGACAGCCTATCTATTGTCAATTAGTACCATCTGATTGCGAAATTTAATTTGAGTAGTGTGCCCACTATTCTGCGGAGACCTTCGGCGGTATAGTGGATAGCCATTTTCACCAGCTTTAGTATTCTCTAAAAAATCTCTTGGACAATTTTTCGTACATTTTCCATTATTTAAGCAGGGTGAATGGGCCATGAATCATATTTTTGCAAACAATTTGAAATAATTCAGGGTCAATGTCTTTATCTGGCAATTCAGCAGAAATAATTTTATCAATTTCATCTAGATGAATTTTTATTTGAAGTCATAATAGTATATGCGCGTGTGGCAAACCTCGTTTTTGCCATTCTATACTAAACATATAACATTCAACAGAATCAAATATACAATTTTTAGTTAATATGTGCATCAACTTCTTAACTTTTAAATGAAAAACTCTGGAAATGATACAGTGTCTATCAAACGATTTTTGATTTGGAAATATATAACTCTCTGCGTATTTCAGGCCATTCACTATTGCATGTAAAAGTTATAAACAAATCCGGGCGTCCTTTTTTACGTACGCATCTTGAGTTTTCTCATGCATGTAACGGGGTGAACCTGTAAATAAAGATGGCAAAATAACACATTGCCCAATATTTCCAGGGTTAATAATAGCATCATTATTAATAGCATCTCGAAGATGTATATAATCATCTGTGCGTAATTTTTTTTTTGATTGCTACGAATCAAAAGTAGCCTTTCGGTTGTCATTATTGCCTTATTATATACAACATATTGATTTAATAAATTTTTAAAATACAGTAAATAGTTGATACTATTTTGTCTCACCATTAATCTATAAGCATAAATTTGCATGCAAGTTACTGTTTTAGAAGTATTAGTCCGTTGTTGAATAGTCAAGTAATATCCATCTTCTCCTTTAGTAAACATTAAAGGATATTGTAAAGGGTCGTAAGAACGATGAAGTTCAGATACACGTTGCAAATGACCACCATATTCGGTTTAGTAGTTTTTGCGTTTATTGGTTACATATAAACAAACCTTCTCTCTTTATATATTAGTAAAATATATATATATATATATATATATATATATATATATATATATATATATATATATACGTATATTATGGATCATTTGCACTAAAACAATATATATTTACTGTTTTAGGGGTAGAATTTTGTCTACGAAGTAGTAACTATTATTACCGAATCTTTCGCGCGCGAAGTCGAACTCGAACACGAACCGAGCCGAGCCCCTGCCAGCACAAAACGTCTTACATACGTTATCAGACGTTTTTAAAACGTTTAAAACGCTTAAAAACGTTTTAAAAACGTCTTCGAGTCGGACAGTGCTATTAGGGGCTGAATCTCGACTGCCGGCGCCGATGCGAACACTACGATACTGTTCGCTCGTGTTGCTCGAATTCGTCAAATTGTAAGCTAAACAATACCTTACTGTTACAGTATATATATATATATATATATATATATATATACATACTAGGGGGACTTCGCCCCCCTGCGCGCTTCGCGCGCCAACCCCCTATTTTTAATTTCAAACAAGGTTTTTCGTAATTAATTTATTTAAAATAATGTTTTAAATTGTATCATTTTTTCACTACCATGGACACCTCAAAAATTACACAGATTCACACAACACCTTGGAGGTATTGCTATAATTATTATAATTTATAAATAAAAGTTTACCAAAATTTAGTGTAATGAAATCAGAATAAAAATAATAAAAAAAATAGAGACATATTAAATGTTAACTGTAAATTTTAAACTATATGAATTCTTATAAAGCTTAAATTTATATTTTAATAATTATAAATGTTAATGAAAAATTAACTTACCAAAAATAGTAAAGTACATATACTTACTAAATTGTAGTATTTTAGTTAACAACTTATTAAAATTTTGGATTATTTTAAACTGTTATAAATAGAATTTCACCTCCTAAAATTAATTTATTTAATGACGAACGATCATCGCCAAAGATCTATGTCATTAATATTTTGTACTTTTAGATTAATAAAACTTTCTTCTTAATTAAATTAATTTTTGTATTAGTTTTAAAGAATTATTTATAAAATTTTAGCGCTATATAAATAAAAACCTGTTTCTTCCATTTCTCCCGAGATTCGTAATTTGCACCCTCTTTCAAAATTTGCGTTTTAATCCATAATTATATCCAATTTATTTTTACTATGCAGAGCCCAAATATTTATTTTGATTATTATAAACAAATTCATTTCTTAAATATCCTTCTGTTTCTAATAAATACATACTTGTTTATTTAAAATATTGTGTTATATAAATATAAATTATCTACACACTTATATATCCAGATAATTTTGAAATATTAATTTAAAAAATATTTAAATTAAATGCTCCTAAATTAATAGTTTTTGAAAATCTATTCAAATGTAATTCGTATTTTATATTGCCACTGTTAAAATTTGAATTTTCTTTTGCCTATGCGGTTTATAATAGAATTATCTTAAAAATGCAATAATTAATATATATTTCATTGTTTATAATAGAATTATCTTAAAAATGCAATAATTAATATATTTAATTTTTAACCCATTGTATATATCATTATTCTAATCAAACTTTGAAAATTGTTATCTGATAAATAAATTCTGCAATTCAATCTGACATTGTTATCTGATAAATAAATAATTTTAATTTCTAACTACCTTATTTTATCTATTTCTTTGAATTTTAATGAAACATTTTTATAAATATTACGAAAATTTCGTATAAAAAATTTCTGCAATTGAAAGAATTGAAATCAAACTGAAATCGACAAGTATTTTGAATCGTACCATAAATTTATATTTTATATAAACATTTTTATATATATTACTTAAACTTCGTAAAAAGTTTCTGCAATTGAAAGCACTGAAATCAAACTGTAATCGACAAGTATTTTGAACCATGCAAAAATTTCTACCAATCTGAATACAGATTTTTTTATATGAAAAGTATCTTACACTATTATTTTTCATTTCTGGCCCTCACATGTTTTACAGTAATAAATAAATAATATTCTAATGATATTAATTTGTGCAAAATTAATTTCTGCAATACTAATAAAATGGACATTTCTTTTTTATTCTTTTAAATAATAATAATAATAATAAAATAATATTATTATAATAAAATAAATTATATTATTATAATAAAATAATATTATTTTATTATTTAAAAGAATAAAAAAGAAATGTCCATTTTATTAGTATTGCAGAAATTAATTTTGCACAAATTAATATCATTAGAATATTATTTATTTATTACTGTAAAACATGTGAGGGCCAGAAATGAAAAATAATAGTGTAAGATACTTTTCATATAAAAAAATCTGTATTCAGATTGGTAGAAATTTTTGCATGGTTCAAAATACTTGTCGATTACAGTTTGATTTCAGTGCTTTCAATTGCAGAAACTTTTTACGAAGTTTAAGTAATATATATAAAAATGTTTATATAAAATATAAATTTATGGTACGATTCAAAATACTTGTCGATTTCAGTTTGATTTCAATTCTTTCAATTGCAGAAATTTTTTATACGAAATTTTCGTAATATTTATAAAAATGTTTCATTAAAATTCAAAGAAATAGATAAAATAAGGTAGTTAGAAATTAAAATTATTTATTTATCAGATAACAATGTCAGATTGAATTGCAGAATTTATTTATCAGATAACAATTTTCAAAGTTTGATTAGAATAGCACAATACTTGCGGGTTTTGACACCTTCTTGGAAGGTGTTTTCGAATTGAATACTTTCAATTGCAGAAAAATATTATGGAATATAAGTTAGATATAGAAAAGGTGTAATAAAAATATAAATAAGTAGAGAAAATATGGGAATTAGAATCAAAAATATTTTTATCTTATACTTTAAAATTTATCAGACAGATAACAATTTTATTTATCAGATAACAATTTTCAAAGTTTGATTAGAATAACACATATACTTGCGGGTTTTGACACCTTTTTGAAAGGTGTTTTTGATTTGAGTACTTTCAATTGCAGAAAACTATTATGGAGTATAAATTACTTATAAAAAGGTGTAATTAAAATATAAATAAGTATAAAAATAGAATTATCTTAAAAGTGCAATAATTAATATATTTAATTGTTTGTAATAGAATTATCTTAAACATGCAATAATTAATATATTTAATTTTTAACCCATTGTATATATCATATGTATATTTGGAAAAGTGTATGTTATATTTATTTCATCTTCAAACAATTTTGCATCTGTATTTAAAGCATTACATTGAATTTTAGATCCGTTATTATTATTGAGTATACGTTTAAAAATTTTATGAGTTTTATCAAGAATGAGTAAACAAATACACATTCTTTCATGTTATGTTCCCATTTTTTTTTGCGCACGGAAAAAATTCATATATTATGTATTCTTGAAAAAACAATTTTAAAATATATATATATTATATAAATATTCCGCCGCACGCACACACACCCACATACATACATACATATATATACACATATATGGGCTATTTCACGTCAAGTGATACGATGAAAATTTTAAATCACTCCAAAATTTGAGAACAGGCTGGAAACATCTTCCAGAACATACAAAAAAAATTTAAGTGTTAAAAATAATTTGCTTAAGAGTTATTTAACCATGAAAAGTGGAAATTTTTCAATATTTTAGAAAAATTTCTATTTTTAAAGCCATTTATCTCAAAATCAGTTGATTTTTTTGAAAAAACATTACAAACAACTTTTGTTTAAATTAATCTTTAGAACTTATCTATCCCTGGTTACATTTCTTAATTTTAAAATCTCGAAGAGATAGAACACCCGGACATATTGAATATCAAAAAAAAGGCTACTACACCATAATCAATTTTAATCTAACACCTCTCAAAAGTTCACATTTTTCGCGAGCTTTCGAATGGCTTGGGTTAGATTATTGGCCAAGACCGCTGGTGTAACTTATGCCTCATAAACCTCATAAAATCACTAATTTTCACGAATTTTAGGACATAACTTACACCAAAGGTGTAATATATATATAAATATGTGGTAATGAACAATTAACTTACCAAAAATAGTAAAGTGCATAAACTTAATTGTAGCATTTAGTAAAAACCTATTAAAATTTTAGATTATTTTAAACGGATCTAAATAGAACTATACCTCCTAAGATTAATTTATTTAAGTCATCGCCAAGAGTTCTATATGTCGTTAATATTTTGTACTTTTAGAGTAATAAAACTTTCTACTTAATTAAATTAATTTTTGTATTAGGTTTAAAAAATTATTTATAACATTTTAGTGGTATATAAATAAAAACCTGTTTCTTCCATTTCTCCCGTAATTCGTAATTTGCACCCTCTTTCAAAATTTGCGTTTTAATCCATAATTATATCCAATTAGTTTTTCCTTTAGTTACAGACCCCATATATTTATTTTAATTATTATAAACAAAGGCATTCCTTAAATAACCTTTTGTTTCTAATAAATACATACTTGTTACTACTAAAATAATAATTTTCGAAAAACTTTTGAAATGTAATTCGTATTTTATATTGCCACTGTTAAAATTTGAATTTTCTTCTGCCATTACTGTTTATAATAGAATTATCTTAAAATGCAATAATTAATGTATTTAATTTTTAATTTATTGTATATTTCACATATAGATATTTGAAAAGTGTATGTTATACTTGATTAATATTTATTTTATCTTCGAAAATTGTGCATATATTTAAAAACATTACATTAAATTTTAGGTTCGTTTTATTTTATGAGTTTTATCAGGAATAAGTAAACTAATACACATTCTTACAAGTTATATTCACAACTTTTTTTGCGCACGGAAAAAATACATATATTATCTACTCTTGAAAAAAACAAGTAACACATACACACACACACACATTCACACACACACACACACACACACACACACATGCACACACACACACACCACACACACAAAACAAATTTAAGTGTTAAAAATAATTTGCTTAAGAGTTATTTAACCATGAAAAGTGGAAATTTTTCAATATTTTAGAAAATTTCTATTTTTAAAGCCATTTATCTCAAATCAGTTGATTTTTTTTGAAAAAACATTACAAACAACTTTGTTTAAATTAATCTTTAGAACTTATCTATCCCTGGTTACATTTCTTAATTTTAAAATCTCGAAGAGATAGAACACCCGGACATATTGAATATCAAAAAAAAGGCTACTACACCATAATCAATTTTAATCTAACACCTCTCAAAAGTTCACATTTTTCGCGAGCTTTCGAATGGCTTGGGTTAGATTATTGGCCAAGACCGCTGGTGTAACTTATGCCTCATAAACCTCATAAAATCACTAATTTTCACGAATTTTAGGACATAACTTACACCAAAGGTGTAATATATATATAAATATGTGGTAATGAACAATTAACTTACCAAAAATAGTAAAGTGCATAAACTTAATTGTAGCATTTAGTAAAAACCTATTAAAATTTTAGATTATTTTAAACGGATCTAAATAGAACTATACCTCCTAAGATTAATTTATTTAAGTCATCGCCAAGAGTTCTATATGTCGTTAATATTTTGTACTTTTAGAGTAATAAAACTTTCTACTTAATTAAATTAATTTTTGTATTAGGTTTAAAAAATTATTTATAACATTTTAGTGGTATATAAATAAAAACCTGTTTCTTCCATTTTCTCCCGTAATTCGTAATTTGCACCCTCTTTCAAAATTTGCGTTTTAATCCATAATTATATCCAATTAGTTTTTCCTTTAGTTACAGACCCCATATATTTATTTTAATTATTATAAACAAAGGCATTCCTTAAATAACCTTTTGTTTCTAATAAATACATACTTGTTACTACTAAAATAATAATTTTCGAAAAACTTTTGAAATGTAATTCGTATTTTATATTGCCACTGTTAAAATTTGAATTTTCTTCTGCCATTACTGTTTATAATAGAATTATCTTAAAAATGCAATAATTAATGTATTTAATTTTTAATTTATTGTATATTTCACATATAGATATTTGAAAAGTGTATGTTATACTTGATTAATATTTATTTTATCTTCGAAAATTGTGCATATATTTAAAAACATTACATTAAATTTTAGGTTCGTTTTTATTTTATGAGTTTTATCAGGAATAAGTAAACTAATACACATTCTTACAAGTTATATTCACAACTTTTTTTTGCGCACGGAAAAAATACATATATTATCTACTCTTGAAAAAACAAGTAACACATACACACACACACACATTCACACACACACACACACACACACACACACATGCACACACACACACACACACACACACACACACACACACACACACACCCGTGCCGGGTTTGCTGGTCCCGCATCGTGGCGCCTCCCCAGGTGGTGGATAGGGGAATGCTTTCCAGATATGGATGGTACCGAAAAAATCAAATATTCGGGGCGAACCAAAACCAGATAGGGGAAGGCACCCCGAAATAAAACCAAGTATGGATAGTGAGCTGAAAACAACACTACCCCAAGCGGACATGGCAATCCTGTCAAATCCCGCCACTGATTCCGATCGGGTGAAAGCCCCGGTGGTCAGTGCTGGTCCCAAGGATTTTGGGGGGGACCAAACTCACACCGTCAAAATGGTAAATGCTGCGGAGGTTGGTCACTCGGCCTCTGTAGCATCTAATGCTACGTGTGACCTGCCCTCGACTGGGATGTCGAGTGACGCTGACAGAGCTTTTCTCCGTCTGCGTGAGAAGGTAGATACCCTGGTGGAGTTTGTTCTTAATAAGAACAACATCCACAAAGAGCTGAAGAGTATGGCGAGAGCAACCAGCAGAGCTCTCAATGAATACGCGCGGGTGAACAGTGCTGTGTGTTCGACAGCGCCGAAAATTAAAATGGTGGATGCGCGTAGGGATGGAACGTGCCAAACGTCGCCCATCTTCCGCGCTGAAGAGCGTCAAAAGAGGCCGGTGGAAAGGGAAAAGCCCTCACCACCTCAGCAACCCCCGGAGAAAAGGAAGAAGGGGTCGAAGCAGCCCAATAACAAAAATGGGCCAGCAGATGCTTCGCCATCCGTTCCTAAGACGAGTGGGAACCAGTCAAAAGTCCCTGACTGGGTCACAGTAGTGAAGAAGGGCAAGAAGAAGAAGATGAAGAACAGCCAGCCGAAGCAGCATGAGCAGCAGAAACGTGCCAGCAAACCGGCCAAAGGCACGGCAGAGCCTAAGGCCGGAGTAAGACCCCCACGCCCAGATGCCATCAAGATCAAGGCACCTAGCGGGGGCTCTTCCTACGCTGACATTCTCCGGAAGGTCAAGGCTGCACCGGAGCTAAAGGCACTAGGAGAACGGGTCACGCGTATCAGGCGCACCAGGGCTGGAGAGCTCCTCCTCGAACTGGGACGACCCGGAACGGAAACGGCGGAGCTGAGGACAGTGGTCTCGTCCACACTGAGTGGGTCAGCAGAGGTCCAGCTGCTGACTCACAAAGTGTCCATCACCATCAGGGACATGGACGAGTCCACGACAACAACGGAGGTGGCCGCAGCGATTGCGGCAAAGATCGGGCCAAATGTGGTATCCCCGGATAATATTAAAATCAGGGGATCCTACAGTGGCACCCTAGCTGCGACCATCCAGCTTCCGGCAGTAGCAGCCAAAAAACTGCTGCAAGACGGGAAGCTCCGGATCGGATGGGTCAATTGCAGAGTTCGACTGCGAGAGGTATCCTCGCGCTGCTACCGATGCCACGAATCGGGACACATCGCGAGGGAGTGCAAGAGCGCAGTCGACCGGTCAGCGCAATGCTATCGGTGCGGCCAAGAGGGCCACAAAGCAGTGGACTGCGAGGCCAAAGCCAAGACCTCGCATGAGGAAGGAGCACACATCAAAAATGATTAAGGTGCTCCAAATAAACCTCAACCACTGCGCTGTGGCCCAGGACCTGCTGTCCCAGCTGGTCAGAGAGGAGAGAGCGGACGTAGCGATCATCAGCGAGGAGTTCTGGGATCTCGAGAAGTCGAACTGGGTAAGGGATGCCACGGGCAAGGCGGCCATCTGGGTATGTGGAAATATACACATCTCCAGAAAGATGGTCGCCCCCCTTCCCAGCTTCACCTGGGTGGAGGTGGCGGGGGTACGCATGTACAGCTGCTACTTCCCGCCCAGCGATTCCACCGAGGACTTTGCGAGATCTCTGGATGCAGTCGTCACCAGTGCTCGGTCCTCACGGCTACCGGTCGCAATCGGTGGGGACTTTAATGCTTGGGCGACGGACTGGGGCAGCGCCAAGACCAACGCGCGTGGTCGCGCACTTCTCGAGGTGTTCGCTCTACTGGGGCTGGAGATCGCTAACACAGGGACAACCCCGACTTTCACCAAAGCCGGCAAGTCGTCCATAGTCGACCTCACCTTCGTCGATCCAAGATTGATGGGGGGAGGGGGACTCGGCTGGAAAGTTAGCGATCGTTACACGGGTAGTGACCACCAAGCACTCGTGTACCAGCTCCAGCTGACCAGCGGGAGGACAAAGAGAGCAGGAAGAGGAGCAAGAGAGAGATGGGCACCAGCCACGTTTGATCGTGAGACGTTCCTCTGCTCCCTTGAGGGGGAAAAAGTGGAGGGAACCGCCGAAGAAAAAGCACGAGGCCTCACGAATGCCCTAACAGCGGCTTGCGATGCCTCTATGGCCGTGAAGTTTAACCCTCGCGGCCGCCCACCGATAATCTGGTGGAGTGAGGACATCGCAGAAAAGAGACGTGAGTGCCTGCGTGCCAGAAGGCTGCACCAAAGAGCGAGGGGAACACCGCGGTTCCAAGATCGTTCCGCAGAATACGAACAAAAGCGGAGGGATCTCAAGGTGGCCATCAAGACTGCCAAGAGAAGGTGTTGGCGGGAGCTCTGTGAGGAGGTGGACCACGACCCCTGGGGCAGACCGTATAAAACGGTTATGAATAAGATCAACCCCGGGGGAGCTGTTGCACCCACCGACCCAGTTTTTCTGGACGGAGTCGTCCGCCACCTGTTTCCAGAACATCGGAAAAGGGCAGTAGAGACGGGCCTGATGGCCACCATTGGTGCAGCCGAGTCGCCAGACATTAGTGAAGCCGAACTGAGGATGGCCGCTAAGGGTACGTAAAGCTCCAGGGCCTGACGGAATACCTGGCCTGGCCGTCAAGACAGCGGCGATGAGTGCTCCGGGCTTGTTCCTGGACGCATTCAACGCATGCCTAAGAGAAGGTTGCTTCCCGGCCCAGTGGAAGACGCAGAGGCTGGTACTCCTACCAAAGGGAAACAAACCCCCGGAGGAGCCATCATCTTACCGCCCGCTCTGTCTACTGGATATAGTTGGGAAGCTCCTGAAGCGGGTGATCTGCGCCAGGCTTGCAGAGGCCATCGGTCGGGCCGGAGACCTCTCCGACAACCAGTTCGGCTTCCGAAAGGGTCGATCGACCATGGATGCTGTAGGCAGAGTTGTTGGCATAGCCACAAACGCCATCAATGCTGGTCGGAGTGCAAGGCGGATGTGTGCCATCATCACCTTGGACATCCGGAATGCCTTCAACTCGGCCAGATGGGACGACATCATGCTGTCCCTGCA